>CM055266.1:129520640-129611917 GCA_029237695.1 Conchocele bisecta
ATCTGCTTCTTCTGAAACCGCCCATATACATGTACTATCTCAATAGCCCTGCTGGTGTCTGCCTCGACTGCAGGGTGAAGTTGAAGAGGCTCGACGAATAATCCAGATGGCTAAGATCTGTAGACGGCTTCCCTGAAACAAACAATCAAACACTATTATGTACATGGTTAGCCTTTTATTGAATTTCTTACCAGTATTAACCATTACTCAGCAAATGATTCCGCAACTTTCTAACATGAAACAGTGCTTAGAGAACTACATCCCACCCGGGCATCAAACTCCCAACACTTGGATAAATGTGGTAAGCGAGTAAGCCACATTGTTCATAGTTGTGAACAGTAACTCTTGAAATCTACAACCGTATTGTCCGTAGCAGAGTTACGTTTCCATTCATAGTCTTCCTCTGCAGAATAGTGAATAAGAGATCTGGTTCGCAAATTACATGTACCAGCTAAAGTTGGGGTCCCATCCACAGGTTGAAGTAACGGACCGAGGTATATATATGTGTGTGTTATAGAGGGAGTAACACAACTTTTTTTAGCTTTTTCTTTTCGTTTATGGACGCTTTTAGGCGTATTTAATGTATTTATAGACCTCGGTCCGTTACAATGTACTTCAACCTGTTTGCATAACAGTTTGCCTATATGAATTAAATAAGTGTATAATTGTGTAACTACGGTACATGTATTCCGCCAGTTTTAAAAATTACGAGTGCAGGCCCACTATACACATATAATCATTTAGTAATATTGATTTTACTGATAGTGACTCGTGGTGGTATCAGGCAATTTTGATATGCAAATGAGACATGACATTTTTAAATTATTTATACCAATTAAATGTGTCACCCGAACAAATATTTTTATTGACACATTATAAAGTACGATCATAGTGCACATAACAAAACTAAGCAGACAGAATATAGTTTCCATTAACCTTTAATGGAAACACGGTTATCGCCCCTGATATCAGTGACGAAATTCACGTTTCATATAAAAAGAAAAAGTACACGAATATTTTCACGTACATGTACAAATGGGGGGAAAATCCCAAAATCAGAACTGAATATTTACAATAACAAAACTATATATTCAGCGCTGAAATCAGAATAATCCTGGTCCGATACCAGGTCCTCGCCACACCAGAATCACTTGGCCCCTCCCAAAAGCAGTAGGATAAGTAATAATCTTACTACAATGTACTTTTATAATGGGCAATAACCCAATTCAACTCCCAGGTAACAAAAGAGCCAAAGATAAAAATGTACTGTAGGGTCAAACCAGGCAAATAGTGATTCCTATATGGAGGAACCACTACCGTTAATTTACGTCGTCTCGTTCTCCCGACCACCACCCACGTAAAGTTTTGTATTACTTTTATAATAGTTTTTTTTTCCAATGGAAAATATACAAATTAGGTCACAATTAACAACTAAAGTGTAAATCAGATCTGATTAGCTATTCTGTAGAGGAAGCCTACGTATATCATTTATTTGTTTGTTGGGGTCTAACGGCCTATCAAGTTATCAACAGATGCGGTCATTTAAGGCCGGGTCAATGGGTTTAGTATAAATCCCATATATTACCTGTACAAGTACATGTTCAAGTACATGTACAAATGGGGGGAAAATCCTAAAATCAGAAATGAATATTTACAATAAAAGAACTATATACTCAGCCCTTAAATCAGGATGATCCTGATCTGATGCCAGGTCCTCGCCACACCAGAATCACATGGCCCCTCCCAAAAGCAGTAGGATCAGTAATAATCTTACTACTTCTATAATGGGCAATAACCCAATTCAACTCCCAGGTAACAGAGAAAGAGCGAAAGATGAAAACGTACCTAAGGGCTAAACCAGGCAAATCGTGATCCATACGTATTACTTTTATAATAATTTTTTTCAGATGGAAAATATACAAATTGTGTCACAATTAACAACTAAAGTGTAAATCAGGTCTGATTAGCTATTATGTAGAGGAAGCCTACAGTATGAATGGAATAGTAACTCTGCTACAGACGGTACAGGAGTAGATTGCAAGAGTTATTGTTCGCAACTACAATAACATGGTTCAATAATAATGAGACATCAGTGATTCTATATTTTATGTACATATTGGTGTCGTTTTTCTAGTTTCGATGTAGAACCAATAATTCATTAAACTGTGTTTATTCCATTGGGTGACAGTCCAGTTGTTACATTTATAATAGTATAGCCAATTGTTCTCGTCATTTTTTTAATTTTATTTCCACTTCACGGGACCAGGGGTCTCAGAAATGTAATTTCCGTTACGTACATTTACATGACGTAAATATAGCTTTACATTTACATTTATTTCTTTTCAACGGCATAAAACATACAACTGAAGGGGCATCTATTTAGAAAAGTGTCAAGAATAAGCTAATTGTATTAGTGCGAAACAGAGAAATTTAGTAGCAAGTTGTGGAATTTCTCATTTATGGTAACCCAACAACATATATTTACTATGAATATAAAAAATGTCATTTCGGCTAATTCTGCACACCGGCTAATGCACAATTCACGTAATGTTTTGCCCATCTTACGTCAGAATAAATTATGTTGATTTTGGAATAAATCAGCTGATTAACGGTATACTAAGTCACAATTTTTCCCATTCCGATAGTTTGGTAAAAAGTTATTCAGAACATGGTCAAAATGATTAGTGGTCCTGCTTACTAAATTAATAGATCAACAACAGATCTGTTAAAAAAAGCTTCATAAACCAATAATACACATGCAAATATACCGACATTGGTTATCATTTTATTCCTGTATTATTCGCAAAACTCAAGGACAAAATGGACTGATATTTTGATAAAATTTGGCTGGGTCTCCGCTAGGCGGATACAGATAATAGACGACAGATGAAATTGTAAAAGCCATCTGTTTAGCCGTGATTATCTCGGCTAAGAACTGCCCTGAATGTTCAGGGAATTTAGACTGAATATGGACATTTTCACGAAAATTATTATTAGGTGCGCATAATTAACAGACACGATTGTAATCCCAACAAACATACAGTCTCCACCCCCGCCCATATTTCGTGAGGTCACCCCCAATGAAGCAAAGAAGTCCCTCATCACCACCCCAGACCAAACATGGGTATCCTGTGTACAAATAAATTTTAGGAAGCCCACCCACTGCAATACAAATACTTAATACGAATACTACACTTCAATTTTTTTACTTGTTTGGTCACTGTTGTTATAGTTTTCTAAATCGTGTAAACACGTGTCTTTCTGAAAACACTTGTCTTAAGAAAACAACATGAATAATCAGACATGTAAAATATTGGTGTGTGCAAAGCCACATACACGGTGCGAAGCCGGGTACACTTACTTAATAGAAATACTGCACCGGCCTATATTCATGATATTTCGGGGAAAATTCACCGCTGTGCAAATGCAGTGTACCTGGATTCGCACACCTCAATTTTTTAATTATTTCATCACTGTTGTTACAGTTTTTATAAACACATTTGACTCTCGGGGGGGGGGGGGGGGGGGGGGGGGGGGGAATGAAAGTAGTGTCTTTTTTAAGTGGCTAAAAGCCTATATAGACAATAGATAACAGATAATAGCCTAAATAGATAATGAATCGACTTGTTGGACTGAAAACATATTATTCAAAGTGAATCTACAAGTATCGAGGTGCCACAAACACACAGAGTCCGAGATGCACCATAAATTAGAAATTAGCTATTTAAACAACAATTGTGGAAACAACATTGGTCGCGAAAACCAATGACTCGGCACATGCACAGGCAATGTTGAATATCCCCCACCACTTGAATTCATGTTAGATTGAATACAATGGAATTATTTTAGTAGCCCTGTGGTTAAAAGTGCTGTCGAAGTCAGCACGATTCAAATATTGGTCAACAGTAATAAAGAAATAATTCCTACCTGAAACGAATGTTTCGTGTCTGGCAGCTAGTAGTAGTAGACTTATGTAAAATGTAGGTCAATTATTGATGCCTCTTGGCTGTCGCCGTATTGTCCTCTCAACTTTAGCAAATTTGCAGAAATGTACGTCTGTAGCATTCACAAATCGTTGAGTACACAATGAGTATCTGTATTTCCGTATTTAGAGCTTATCAACAATGAAGACAGCAATCACGATGGCAGTACGTGTAATGGCAATATGACCAATCATTGTATTATTACGCGTTTGGCAGGACACGAAATATAGTATGACGTCACAATGAAAATACAATCGCATTTAACAACAAATAGCTGACTTTTTAAACGTAAATTTGTTATTTGTTGGTATATTACATTAAAAAAAAGTGTCATGTGTCCAATAAATTGGACACAGAGGTTCTAAATGAGGCTCCATACGGGGATAATCTATTTAAACTAAATTTCATTGGGAAGCCATTTTTTTGCAAATTACATGCGTATTATTATTTTAATATAACCTATCAATGTTTACAGGTGTTAGCATGTTTCAATATTGAACTAACATATACCTTGTTGGTATTGGCACACTTTCATTTTACGAAGTTTCCCGCAGCGAACCCCATTCGGCCCATCGACCGATTGTAATTATAGAACGCCTGTAACTATTCACGAGAATATAGGCGTTCTATGAAAAACTCGTTATGGAGAAAAAATCTCCTCTCCCGTCTCGGGACGTGATATGCTTATTCGCGTGTCTGCATCAACAGCAGGATATTCCTCCACCATAAATTCCAGCTGTTCCGACGGCCCCTCCATACGGAACATAATTTTTTTTTTAATAATTTAGGGCCCCGTTACGACACCCACTGACCACCATACATTTCTATAACCGCGTATCGATATACTTTGTGGTTTTCTTATATTAATTAACTTTATAATTTTCTTAAAATTAATTAATAATAATTTTTACAAAACTAATTATCAAATTAATTAAATAACGAACCATCCCAATGGGTACCGATAATTCGTAGTTGCTCTGTAAATACGAATTACCGGCTTCTCTCAAAAAATCTCTACCTCCGTTCTTTCTCCCATTCTTGGGAGACGGCATGCAAGGACCTAGAGCCAGTGCCGCCGTTAAATATAAGCAAAAAAAAAAAAAAAAAAAACGACAACAATTGGTCTCATCTCGTGTGTGCCATGTTGTTGATCCGGTATGACGTCCGTCTCGTCTGTTTAATGGTAGCAGTCTCTAAATGTGTGTGTGAATTGGTGATGGAATTGTATAGCTCAAAGGTGCCGGCCTAAAAGATTTCTACCTAAGAGCTTGCAATTACATCACCAAATCACAAAATAGGCTCGCCTTACTTCGTCGGTTTCTCTGAATTGAGGAATTGGCAATGGGGTTAAAGGCGACCCGTAAAATGAGACTGTGAGCCAACAGATGCGTGGGCTTAAGAAAGGTCCCAACACCCCAGTGGCTGGGTGCCGGCTAAGAAATCTGCCCAGTCGCTGGGGGTGTGTGCACGAGTGGAGGCTTTTGCTATTTTTTTTTAATTTTTACAAATTATTAATAATTTTTCAATCGTAGAAATAAATTAGCTATATCGGAGGAGGAAAATAAACTATCACGCGCGGACGTATAGAATTCTGCAAAATCCCCAATTGAACAAACATTTCTCTCCTTTTTTTTTTCTTCTGATAATTAATTCGGTGGCCGGCGCATTATCGGGTGGCTATTTCGTTGGGTAGCCGAAACCATTACAGATTTGTCACTTTATATTTCTGGCGTTATCATATTTTCTGTATATACCTATGAGATTTATATGTTCAATTTCAACTTATGTATTTATGACACCAATTGTCACGATTTGCTGTCGGGTAACAATTTTTCCTCGTTAACCAATTTTGGAGTTTTTCGGGAGGCGGTGGGAGTAGTATATAGGGTGGGGAAATGATACCACCTATGGTATCATTTTGACTCCCTATATACTACTAAAAGTCCTGCTTGTTTCCATGTCGTCCATTTTGTTAACGTATCATCCAGGCGCTTGTAGAAAATAGACTGTGACCTTAGACTCTGGATTTTTGTTGTTGGGTTATTCTCATCCTGTAGTGTGGCGCACCATCGGATCAGAGTAAAAAATGGTTATCTAAATTATCAGAGGAGTGTACAGTAAACAATTTTCCACCATTTCCTTTGCCAGTCATAAATGACAATAATATTATCACATAATTAGAATGCAAGATGCTTTCAGATCACGTTTAATTTTCATTTGTGGTACATGCTATTTTACCATATTCATTATGGTGCACACTACAGGCAAAGATTATACCAACAATAAGATAATAACAATCTACAAACTGTAGACTATTATTCTGAGCATTTTTATAATCAACAGAACAATAAATTCTATTAAAAACACAGAGTTTATATCTACATCTGTGTAATCAAATATAATTCTGTGTTAGTTTTTTTTATTATTTTTCATATAAGACCACCCCCCCCATCCAGTATAATGAGAAGCTCTATTCTGGTAATTTGACAGCTACCAGTCTGTGTTTACATGACCTTGACTTCTCAAAATGGCTAAAGAATCCAGTGACGCACAGACCGACAGAACCATGCTTTGTAAACCTTTTTCAATAATGATGTTTATAAGTGGACAAAAGTGGGAATAGCTGAAATACAACATTTTGAAGGTATTCTAACAATTTTGATTAAAACCTTACATGACCAAGGGCGATGTGGAATATTTTTCTCCATTTGACAGATAGGTGTCTTCTGCAAAAAATGTCCGCGAAACTGACCGTGAAAGTTTCCGTAATTAGAGACAAATGCGGTTTACGAAAATTCCCAACGCGGGGGTAATCCCGACAAATGGTTACGCTACTGTACGTTTACGAAATTTACAATATTTTTTTCATAAATAAAGTCAAAAGTTGACAAAATTTTCAGAGTACATGCACTTTCGTCAATATTTCGTCAATCTTTTACGCCATTTACGGAAAATATTGTAAATTTTCTGTAAACGTATTTCATGAAACTAAGTTACGCAGGTGTCCGAATGTACAAAATCACATGGCGTGTCTCATGTATGAACTACGGTTGACTGGACACGCGGAGTTTGTTGGGAATCTCATGCGCTAGGTGCCTCATGGTGGAACCGATTTTTTCCCTTGTCTCTGCGATCGTCGGTTATGGTGTCGGATCCCCCCGGCTTCCCTGTATGTTGTCTCTCTGGCTGGTCGAGGGTTCGAACCTCACACAACAACTATGTTTGTCGATATGGTTGTTTTCTTTTTATGTGTTTTTCGGAGATGAGTTTTTGAAACGGCGAGATGATCGCTATTGCTATTTGACTTCGATGTGACAAGCTCGGCGAAAACTGATTCCCAGCGGTTTCATTTACTATATGGATGTCAAATGATGGACCCACATGCAATATGTAATTTGTTAATAGCTACCTAGCTGTAGCTTCGGTCTAATGGAGACTGCCAGTGTTCGTTGAAAACTGCACCACGGGGACGTTAACGTATTTTGTAATGGCAACATATACAACTAGAGCAGCTGAAGCTGCATCAACGGTTTGAGGCTTGATGTACTGACAAACGTACACTGGCAAAGTGATTAGAAGACATTGCCAATGACGAAAACATATGAAACTCAAAAAAAATTGATGCAATTCCAATGAAATTGAAAAAAATAAAGTTTTGTATTTTCAAAATCGCTTGACTATCCTAAGCATTTTTCATTATATAACGTTCTACGAAATGTGTACCGTTAACCCCTAGTCTGACATTGAAGTTGAAGACGATTCTAAAGCACTCACAGCATGTCAGTTTCGATATATATAAAACCAGTGTCTGATACAGCCCACCATACCTGTCTGGCCTCCACCTCGAAGTTTGTCAGCTGTACACTGTTCTAGCGGCTAAGTTTATATGCTCGTTCTCAAACTTCAAAATGCATGTAGCTCGCGCATTTGAGCAGATAGCTAAAAACTACCAGCGAACTGGAGATAGAGAATTTTATTGGCTTTTTAATGCAAAAAAAAATATTTGAAATCGGTTGAATAATAAGGAAGTTATGACCATTTCAATTTTTTTTAAAAAACTTCAAATGCCTACAACTCTCTCATTTGGGCAGATAGCCAAAAACTACCAGCGAAACGGAGATAGAGAATTTTGTTGGCTTTTTAATGCGAAAATCAAGTTATGAACATTTCAAATTTGAAAAATTGAAAAAAAAACGTCCAAGTTTGAAAGACAATAGAATCAGAACTATTCAAGCCATTGCTCTGAAAAATATCATCTTCTGTGCGGATGAATGTCCCGCGTGACGCTGTCAAAAAATTATGTTGCTGAGATTACTGTACAAATTGGAAACTGTTTTCAAAGACCACCCGTTAAAATAAAATAAAAATCTGAAATTGTTGATTTTTTTTCATTTTTCTCAATTTCACATGTCTATAGCTCTCTCATTTGAGCAGATAGCCAAACATTGTCAGCGAAGCGAAGATAGAGAATTCTCGCAGCTTTACAATTCAAAAAAATTTTGAAATCGGTTAGAAAATAAGGAAGTTATAGGGAATTATATGATATATGACGTCACTTCCGGTTTCGTAAAAAGTGACGTCATGAGAATTCTGAAAATTGCGTTATTCTCGTCTCACTGTTGATGCGAATCGGTATACAAAATTTGAAGTCGATCCGACCAGCGGTTTGGGCTGTAGTCTCGACGGCTGAATAAAAAGAAAAAGAAAAAAAAAAAAACCAACGAAAACAAAAGGTTTGAGGAATCAAATTCCTCAAACCTAATAAAAGTTCCACTATGAACCTGTGGGCCGTTTCACTAAACTTCGTACGACTAAAATGTTCGTAAGTGCAAATTTAGGATCGTGTGGAAACTTCAATTGATGGATTTACATGTATTGAGCATAGGCTGCATATGCATGCAGCCTATGCTCAATAAATGCAAATCCGATACTTGTTTACAAGAAAACGTTGTTAATGTGCAATTTACAGACTATTATAATTGTGCACTTACGAACATTTTAGTCGTACGAAGTTTAGTGAAATATGAATGTAGAATAAACAAATGGTAGCATTGGAGCAGGAACATAGTGATATACATGTATATTAAAATAAATCATATACACTAATGAGTTGAGTGTTGCTATAAGCTGATTAGCCTTGCCCGTAATTTCCATTAGTCGCCAGCACGCGTGGTTTCATTAGCTCTTGTGCGACAGTGACCACGTACATGTGTATTAAAAACGGAGAATTAACTGCCGATATTGTGCTTTTAAAATAGCCTGTCCATTTGAGCTTTGACCTACCTATTCCGTTGAACGTTGTATTAGACATATATATATTGCCAACCATATCCCACTACATAGTAACGTAAAACTAATCAAAGTACTGAAAGTACTGAAATATGTCATTTCTACAAAAACTGATCACTTGCGGAACTAGAGACTGAAAGTTGCATATTTTCTAAATCATCATCCAGAGGCAAATATACTGTGAGGGTGCAAACCCATTCCCATACATACGTTTTTTCTAGAATAAATTACTGTTTGAAACTCCCAGAAATAATTGTACGAAACTGGCGGCTAACTGTTTACTGCTACCTATCTGTGACAACTAAAGATAATAGCTGCTGTATTCATACGCACGAAATGTCTTGATTCGTATTTACCAGAATTTAACTGATAAAATGAGCACAACACTGTGAAAACTATAGAGAATCGTATATGTAGAGTTTTACTTACAAAGCAAGACAGACCAAAACGCCATAGGATACAGTGAGGTCAGCGTGTAAGTGCACACACGAACGAACACGATAGGTTGGAACCAACCTGTCGTATTCGTTCGTGTGTGCACTTACACGCTGACCCCACTGTAAGTTGGCACAGGACACTATTTTCTTGGTCGTATTTGCCGATCAATGGCTGCCCCATAGAAATTTGCGTGACACAATATGCTATCTCAAGGGAGATAACATATAAAAATGTCAGATCAGTCAAAATATGATATAGAGACATGGCATGTTAGTCTAGTAGAGCGTATGCTATTTCCGAAGGGGGGGGGGGTGCATTTTCTCTATTGTTTCCAGTATTCGCGCAATATAGATATGCTACATTCCAGATAAGTATCAAGGAATGTTGCTTATCTTGTAGCACGTGCTCTACAGTTACCACATGAACATTGGAAGCTCATGAGAATCATCTCTTTGAGATGATTATCGTGAGCTTTCATCGTGCATGGGTAAATGCAGAATATTGAAAAATCAAATACGACGTGTGTAGCTTACAAGTAGAACTGTAACATTGTATACAAATAAAACAATCGTTCCCAGATACACACATGCACTACATAGAATACTCAGAATAATGCAAATGACTGGTCCGTGTGACAGGTCACTTTAAATGCACAATATATATGTGGGCATTCTGTTACTGATACTTATACACTAAAACATTGCATATTCGAATTTCGATTCATATCTATCCTATTCTACCACCTCGTCGTTTCGACAGCCTGACCAGTCTACTGTGTTCTCTGCCGGTTAGCCATGTATAAGTTATTGACTATGTCATAAAACATAGTGGAAAATAGTCTGGGTATACTGATCTGGATCTATATTGGTATACAACAGTGTACGTATTGTTTCCTCCAGCATGAGACAGTACCATTTAGAGCCAGTACCATTACCAGTATATGGATCTTGCGTTGATGACGACAAGTGACTTGGTCACAGGTTTGCTGTTGACAGGTGTGTAACTACAAACGCATGTACATATTCAAGTACGTATATCCGATGTTGTCGTTATGTTCTGTGTTTTCGTTCGGACAGTTCCATTAATACAAGAGGGTTGTCTATTCAAGTATATAATGGCATATACTGCATACTCTGTTGAGATCACTTGTTACGGCGCATCTAAAGTGATGGCAAACGTAGTCTGGTGGTTAAACGTATTAAAACATGGCATAATAAACGACAGCGGAACCTCTCTAAACCGGACACCCTGGGAGGTTCCCAGGGTATCCGGTTTAGAGATGTTCCACTGTAAATCAAACGTATGACTATGCCAAGGTATGTGGCTGTGCGAACTTGATTGAACAAGCATAAACATACACCAATGAAACCAATACAAATAAGGATACACAGATTGCCTGCGTGTCCGGTTTGGAGCGGTTCTACTGTATTACGTAACTGGTTCAAATACAATTTAGGAAGTTAGGCAAACGCAACTGGCCTTCCATCGTTATGCATATATGGCCGATTTTTCGTGCGAGTTGTAATTGTGCTCTCCTCTTTATAATTGAGATCATGTGAACATTATTCTCAGGCCATACCAAACGTAATATTGAGAACAAATCAGAAACGTTTATGCTTCCTTTCTCAGAACATATTGATATTCGTGCATTTATCTGATGTCTACGGATCCCCGCAGGGGACGTACACTTTTTTTTTTATTAATTCGTTCCCATGAAATAACAATTCGTTCCCTCAATTTAACAATTCGTTCCCACAAATTAACAATTCGTTCCCTCAATTTAACAATTCGTTCCAACGAAATCGTGGGAACGAATTGTTAATTCGAGAGAACGAATTGTTAAATTGAGAGAACAAATATTTATTTCGTGGTAACGAATTAATAAAAAAAAACATGTCCTCTGCGGGTCTCCGTAGATGTCTCCTATTTTGTTGTGACAATCCCATGACGCCGCGTCACTGAGCCCCACAGCTAACACCTGCCAATTATATCCTTTCTTTTCCAGTCTTTTTATATGGTAAAGGTATTTGTGGC
The DNA here is from genome assembly GCA_029237695.1 of Conchocele bisecta. Classification (NCBI taxonomy): domain Eukaryota; kingdom Metazoa; phylum Mollusca; class Bivalvia; order Lucinida; family Thyasiridae; genus Conchocele; species Conchocele bisecta. Next base: position 129,532,385 of record CM055266.1, read on the forward strand.
TGTGATTGGATACATGGGGCTTAGGACATGTGTGACCAGGGTAGCTCCTGATCAAATAGTACACTCATGTAGCCTGATAACGATATTGCTTGGCGGGTGTTTCATTGATGCTCAGGCTGATCTGGATCTACATTCGTCGCAAAACCCATAAGCCCCATTTCCAGTCACAGCCACATTTCTTATAGTTCTCGCGTGTACACATTCCTTTGAAGGTTCCTTCAAGGTGTGCCAATCTAATACCGTCCCCGCAAGGCAATGGTCACAAGAGTAAGACAAACGTAGCTTTTAGTTTTCTGTCATGGACTTATTTTGTATTTTAATTCGTGCTTTTCTACGGAAGCATGGAGGGGACATGTTTTTTTTTATTTATCTCGTGGCCACCACTTATTATGTCGTGGCCACTAGAAAAATAAAAAACGCCTAAATATCTCGTGGGCACGACATAATTCAGGTGTATTGTTTTATTTATCTCGTGGCAGTACGTGCTTGTGGAGGACACAATACTAAGAATTCATTTGTTGGAAAGTACATTGTAGTCTTAAGAATTGGCACCAGGAGGGATGCGGAACTTTGCGGAATAGATGTATTGCGGCTTGTCAGTAGTTGAGACAACAACTATTCAAATGGTCAGCTACATACAAGTTTCACTTGCTCAATAATTTTCCGACTATGTATACTCACATGATATATTGCTTTGTCATATGTTATTATACACTAATTCTGAAATATATATGCATTACCATAGTAACCATGGTAACCAATATTGGAAAACACACAAATAGTATTTGTTGAAAAGGTGTTTACTTTTTGAAAATCAATGCAATACACCCGTGTACTGTTACCATCTTGCAATACACATAACATGTGAACGTTTAATAATATTGGTTGTCATGGCAACCATATTAATATTTCAGACAAAAAAATCATATATACTCCATTTAAAATCAATATATTCGTCGAATCAGTATCTTGACAAACATGATTGTTCAAAGTAATTTCACCTTGACCTTGGACATGAAGAGTGAACATATGGTTGATGATAAGGAAGTATATGAAGTTTGAGGTCCATCCGACTTTCCGTCACAGAGATAATGGGTACCCAAACTCTTTAACGTGGACGGACGGAATTACGAAAACTATATACCCGGGGGGGGGGGTATATCTATAGTTTTGTATACACAGTTTAAACTTTATATATTTTACAACAATTACAAACAAGAGCGAGCAATCATGCATGGAACACGACAGGTGACATATGTCATCAGTCCCTTTTTTCCTGTCACAGTCATAGCTCAGGAACTAGACTGGTGACATATGTCATCAGTCCATTTTCTCCTGACACAGTCTCCTAAATTTAAAATTCATATCATTTTCCAATTCAATAGGAATCATCAACGATTTGTAACCCGGAGAATATAACAAAAATGTTCTACTTTCACTTTCATTTAAATATACTTTTTTAAATTCATAATACAAATAATCTAGAGATAATTATTATCCTTATTCAAACTCAAGACAACGTTTCCTTTGTGAAGTGTATCGTACTGTATATGCTGTGTAACGTCAAGTCGCAAGACTGTCGGCAGCGTATGCGCTAACACACACGACGTGTAATTATCAAAAAATTGCTAGCACCTCTTTGAAAAGTTTGGATTTGCGCGCGAACTGTTTTACTAAATTCATTATAGATTGTATGATGTTTTAAGTAAAATGGACACTGATTAATAATATCGATGGCTCAATATGATTAAAACAGTATGTAACTATCAAAAAACAATGTTTCTGCTTTAAATCATCATCATTTCGCTGTCCCATGTCGGATTTTATCGAGCCATTGACCTATGTAAAGTTCAGAATGTAAGCTTTAATCTGATTGGTCATTCAAGAAAAACGTCACATGGAAATCCCGCCCCTACTATATCATTGTGCAAAATGTCAACATACATAGCAAAGAACTCATATTAATACATAACAGTTAATAGTTTATAAAGTATACGAAAACTTTTGCAATAACACATATATAGCACAAAAAAGCAAACAACACATGTATTACGCTGAAATTAACTGGTCATTGGTCATAAACATGCGTTTGTCGGCTAACTATCGCATTTGAATGTCAGCGTTCGATGTCGTAAACAGCAAGTTCAGGAAATTCCATGCAACTTTTAACATGGCCGAATATCCTGGAAAACCCGCTAGCAGTGACGTAATTCCCTTCAGCGACTCAGTTTTATAGTGAAGAAGAGGGGAGGTGAAATTTTGGTTAACCTTACAGTATGGTTTTACTAACGTTTTATGATTGAGTTTGGTAGATTGAGGTTGTTAGTAATTCGAAACTGAATGCCGGCAGTGTGTCAATCTCATTTGGGGATGCGGCTGGGGTTATGTTTTGCATTTGAAAGCTACATGTGTATTTGGAGGTGTTGACGGGATAAATAGAATAGTAGGTTAGTGCCGTGAATGGGATAATATCTACCGCGGCACGGAAATGGGATGGGCTCGGAAGAACCTCGCCCATCTCGTTTCCTAAGCCTTGCCAGATATTGTGTTCCCATTCACGGCACAAACCTGCTATTCTCTATATCCACATCATCAGCTAAGAAAATCAATCAAACACGTTAGTAGTACCCTACTACAAGGTTCATACCCAATTCGACACGACTATTGCCACTGACTACTGTTTTACGACACAAAGACAAACCCGCGTGAAACTCTTCAAATACATGTACTTTATTACAAGATATTCATCGTTACACACTATATACTCATCATAAACACTGTAATACTTTAACACACGTTTGGATATACGTGCATGATAAGTAAAAAAATAACCGAATTTAACAATGTGAGAATTGAATGTAATCGCTGACGTAGTGACAACGCAAAACAAGTTTCCCATGTGACTACTCATGGCGAGTGCATCCGTGGGAACTGTGACTGCTATGTTTAGCAAAACTAGTGTTACTAACGATAGTTATTTTTTGATAATAAATATGTTGTTTTTTTTTCGTATTTTTTTACTTTCTCAGATCACACACTGGGGCAACTATATTCAGGAAACCAATACAAGAATACCCCACTTTCCAACCTCATCTTAGATACAGTACCTTTAAAAGTGCTGCTTGCTATTACACATTTGCGCCGGGTAGTAAAAATATAACGAAATAAGTTTTGATAATTATGCAAACATTGATTGAGTTTGATTGAATTTCTGTATTTTACATCCTACACTGGTGGGGGATTCATGGCCGACGGCCTATAACATTCAGGCTAATAATGTCAGACTCTATAATATGGCGCACGGTTTACACGAATGCACTAATATTATTCATTACGGTCGTAATAATAATCTTGCCATTCGTAATCCCCTCATATTATGTTGAATTATTATTAACTCCTTAACACTAACTGTCATAAGAAACAGTCTTTATACACATGTACGCTAATTGTATACAACTATACTGAAGAAAATTAACGCTACATACATACATGTACTTGTATTAATATAATTATTATAACATTATATAACCGAGTTTTATTCCAATTGTATATTTTATTGTTGGTATACCAACCCTCTATAATCATCCGAAACACTGTATTGTTAACTGGCGTAATGTGCTCTGTATGTGTCGTTGACTACCATGGGGGTCGTCAGAATCACTTGCAAGTTTCAGTTTCTCGCACAACCTTGTGTGGAATTCATGAACATTGGACTTTACCTACGCATTGACCCAATCAACCGTGCATAGCACGTTGTGTGATGTGTTCCACCAGTCAATGGCAAGTGTCGGACACAAATCTAACGTCTCTGGCTGTTGGCGTCGTTGACGTACGCGTCTATCCAATAATCTCGAAAATACCCCCAAAACGATACTCATCCGCTCGATGTAGCAGAAATCTGAATTTTTCTGAATATCTTACTGTACTCCACCAACGAATGCATGTTCGTACGTGTGTACGTTACCGTATCAGCCGTCGATGTTGATGATTTCGTGTCACATTTGAAACATTGATGTCACTCCTTGTGTGCCTGCCTACCAACGTAACGTATGAAAGTGTTTTCTGGCTTTTGACTGCAATTAGACAAGTTTATTGACTCGCTGTACAGAATGGAAGCAAATACAAAACATGTAAGACGCCTCCATCTACCTGCTCGCAGCGCCACCATACACGGTCAACCGTCACCTAGCAAATGTGAAACGTCTCCAGCGTTCACGCAGCGCCACTTGAGCATCTAAGTGCCAGCTTCACACACCTGCATTTGCTATAGTTCTCTAAAGGACACTATAAACTTGTGTGACAAAACGTTGTCAACATCCGATTGATGCATGCAATCGCATATCAGTGTTGATTATTTTCTATCAGTGACAGTGCCCGTAACATTTCAGTTTCAATGTATTGATGTTTTCCAATCACACACGATATTCTTATTGGAATCCACAATGTTGTTAATTTAAAAACATATCACGTGACCTCATTATACTGAAACACCTGGGGGCCGTTTCACTAAACTTCTTACGACTAAAATGTTCGTAAGCGCAAATTTAGAATCGTTCTGCAAATTTCAATTGATGGATTTACATGTATTGAGCATAGGCTGCATGTGCAGCCTATGCTCAATAAATGTAAATCCAACAATTATTTACAAGAAAACATTGTTAATGTGAAATTTACAGACTATCATAATTTTGCACTTACGAACATTTTAGTCGTAGGAAGTTTAGTGAAACGCCCCCCCCCCCCCCCCCCCCCCCAGTTTTACATGTTGTCCTACCTCCTGGTCCAGTCCACTATACACATATATCGTACGTATTACATGACTGTCGTTGTTCGACACCGCTCACAGCTGTGTTCAAACATACAGCGCGCACTGTTTGACCATGGCTGTAGACAATGCTCATTCCGGGCCCAAGCCAACACGTACGTAATGCATGTGTATCGTGACATTACTAGAACGCGCCATTACGTCATCAGATCAGTTCACAAAAGTCACACTGACATTTTGAAATTGATGCGGCTGCATCACGCGACCTCATGTGGAAGACTCGGACCTAGGACCCAATAAATGGCTCGTTTGAAAAACGTTACTCCACCCACCCATTTCCTGTCAATATACAGTATAGCATTTCAAGGTGGGCAAGAGCTTGGGAAAATGCCCTAGGCAGGCTTAGTTTCGGGCTCGCTCAAACACTACACGTTTCAAATTTTCTGCTGACTTAATTAAGCCTCTGGCAAATACTAAATGCCTTAGGTCCCCAAATATATTCACTTTAAACATCTGTGTTTAGTATATTGTTAGTTACACACGTTTTAGCTACCAACGTTCCCGTGACGTCATTATTGATCATTCTGCAAATATAGCAAAGGAAATCCGAAAGTAAAGTTCACGGAAGGTTATGTCGAAATGTTCGGACGCAAATCAAAATAAATGCACGTTTTAGATCATTCAAGGTTAGTGCATGACACTTATTAGTCACACATTGTAACATCGGATTTACTGATGTTTATTTCAGTGATTTACGTCAATATGTTGAGACTCTAATGGGATTTCAGCCAGATTTTACACGTAATTTATGCTTCTACAGCCCACAAAAATGTGTGACATTCTTTCGTACACACAATTATCGCATTGTCTGTGATAGCTAATTTGCCCGTAACTAACCAAATGCTTAAAGCAGGTGATTGAAGTGAATATATGTGAAGCCCTAAGACATTTATGGATTACCAGAAACATAAGTCAGCAGAAAAATCGAAATGTGTGGTGTTTGAGTGAGTCCGAAACTACGACATTTTCCCAAGCTCTTTCCTACCTTGAAAACGCTATACCTTGAGAACGCTGTTTGAATCCACGGCCTACTGCCTTGGGGTTCAAACATTTCCCTACGGCCATGGGGTTCAAACATTTCCCTCGTGCCACGGCAAACGGTTACCCACAGCTGGACATGGTCGAACCTTATATTCGGCGAATTATTCGTGCGAGTCGGCTCGGCCTCTATACCGGTCGCTAGGCAACCGGAGAGGACACATGCAAGTCCCATGGCCACGGCATTATTAAGCTTCTTTAAGTCATGTTACCCAACGTGAAATACCGACTTATTTATATCGTTAAATGCGTTTAAGTCACACGAACTTAAATCCAAAAAATGGAGAGTGTGACATATGACGTGACAGAGATATGACGTCACTAATCACGTCAGCTGCATACCTTTTCAAGAAAGTTTTGACAGAGTGGACGCCACTGTGCGGCCATCGATCTCTTGTTGTCGCGCCCGCTTGCGGACAGCGCGATATAGTCGGCACTTTGGCGTACGTACGTACGTACGTACGTACGTACGTGTGTCCGGTTAAAGTTTTTGGTTAAGTTGTTTGGTTAAGTTTTTTGGTTAAAGTTTTTGGTTAAGTTTTTTTATTAAAGTTTTTGGTTAAGTTTTTTGGTTAAAGTTTTTTGGTTAAAGTTTTTCGTTATACTATATCTCTGCAACTGCTTTGCCCATTACCTTGAAACTTCACATGGGTGTTTATCATCATCTATATTTTCATTCTACCCCCCCTCCCGTGCGGCCCCTGTGCCCAATGTCAAGGTCAAATTACTTTGAAGTTTTTGGCTAAGTTTTTTGGTTAACGTTTTTGGTTAAGTTTTTTGTTTTTTGGTTAAGTTTTTCGTTTATACTATCTCTGCAACTGCTTTGCCCATTACCTTGAAACTTCACAGGGGTGTTTTTTATATCATCTATATTTTCATTTTACCCCCTCCCGTGCGGCCCCTGTGCCCAATGTCAAGGTCAAACTACTTTGAAGTTTTCGGTTAAAGTTTTTTTCGCGCCCGCTTGCGGAAAGCGCGATATAGTCGGCACTTTGGCGTACGTACGTACGTGTGTCCGGTTAAAGTTTTTGGTTAAGTTTTTTGGTTAAAGTTTTTCGTTATACTATATCTCTTTTTTTTAGTGTCCATGCCTCGCCACAAGGCGCAACATGCAGGCCGCGGCCATCTAGTATTTAAATTACGAGTATGAATTGTTTCAGCTGTCAGATCCATGGTTAATGTCAATACTCTCAGCTCTCTGCTCACTACCAACACCAATTAATAATGTTTTGTTAACTATATAAAAGCAGATTTCTATTTCCAGAGAGGGGTTCATTAGAAATGCAAGCGTTTCCGATTTCAATCCAATCAATCAGTCGTTCTTCCATACGAAATACACGATCATGAGTGTAGTAGCAAGATTGTACCAACGTATTATGAATTTCTAACACATTCCAACAGCTGCGTAATTTGGATTTCAACAAGTTTACATGACGTCACATTAGACGTCACACAATGTAACGTCAAAACGCGGGAAAACACGTCATTGTATAACTATTCATGCGCACATCACACTTCATTGATTATAATCTTGAAAATAGACTAAATGTGCATATATATCCGCCGTGGAAGTGTAATAAATAGGATATTCCATCGTACATGTTTGAATAGCTAATACACTCGTGTCCGTCGGCGTCCGTGCAAGCAACTCGTTCGCTACGCTCACTCGTTGCTTACGCGGAAGCCGACGCACACTCGTGTATTATTTCCCGCTATTCAAAATGTACGATTGAATGTCCTCTATGTATATTGTGTTTTATGTAATATTGTACAATTGGTGAGACCTAAGTAAAGTAGATATCTATCTATCTGTATGATCCTCTACGATTGCACTGATGAAACAAGACAGGTTTTGCGCAATTGTAACCTAATTACATTTTCCCTTGCTGCACTTCGAGATCAATGTGGTTTATACCTGGTTATTAATCAAGGATTTGTTATACTCAATATCACGTGCCCTGATACAGTGACTTAATTAACACTTAGATCTTTTTTTTTTTGTCGTCTGCCGTTTATTTGCTATTTTACATTTTTCTCATCAAAAACATGCTTTGGCAGCACTTTAGAATAATTTACAACATACTTTGACAGCACTTCAGAATCATTTCCATTGGAAATGATTCTGAAGTGCTGTCAAACCATGTTTTTATTGAGAAATAAGTCAAGATATAAAAGCAACAGCAGACGACAATTGTTGTGAGTAGCGTCTAATCGTTAACACGCCGTTATTTTGTGGTCATTTATATTGTTGAGAAGTCGGTAAATGATCTCAAGGTACCGGTTCTCAGATATGCATAGAAATTTATGAAATAGACAGGCACGTACGCATTGGGGGTGCGACAGGTTCGTAGGCACCCCCCCCCCCTTCCCCCCTCCACCCCACCCCCTTAACCCTTTCAACACCACATGCCTGTATAGTGGTATTGGCAAAAAGTGTAGATCCAGATTACAGCATATACAGGATCTGCACTTTTTGCAAGTAATTTTCATTAATTTTTAGAACAAAAACACCCCTGAACTGGTCTGGAAATCATTTTGTGATGATTGGATTGGGTTGCAAAATTAACATATCAAAATCCATTTCAGTTACTTAGAGGTGAAAGGGTTACTCTGCCGAGATCTGTCCGTGGATGTGCAAACAAATGTTTAGCACTTCGCGCCGTCGATAACGCAACCCTAAATTAATTCCTGCGTACGGGCCTGACAGATTATGCAAAATAGTTTAATTGTATATGTAGACTTGTATCGGATTTCTGAACCCAATTATACATACAAGTCCACTGGAATAAATCGGGATTCAAAAGAAAATGTTTATAATACTTAAAAATGACTAGCTAGTTATTTTTCAGTACGATAAACGTACTATTATATCAATGGCTACTGATTAATTGATTTCATTTAAATTAATTACTCTGGCGGCTACAACGAACTCTTCTTTGTAAATGCGGCATAGTATGACCCTTTCACAAGAAAAAATGAACTAAATTTCGCAGTTTTTCTTGCCAGTAAATGTATAACGAAATACCAAATTATGCCAAGCCAGATTATCTCCCCTGCTAATCAATCTACATTTTCCTAAATATCCCAGCAACTACTAGAGTAATTTTAATGTGATAAATCGATGGTCTAGTAACATAAGGTCGTAACTGCTATGCTAAAGCATAGCAGTTACGACCTTATGTTACTAGACCATCGAAATGTGATAATGTGACACCGCAGAAACTGATATGCTGTCGCAGAGTTCCAGATAAGTTGCGTATTGGCGCATTTTACGCACATTCTTTTTTGATTATCAAAAGAGGGAGTACAAAATACTCACATCAATGCGAAAATACGCATTGATTGTCAAATTTAGTAGTGAAAATACTGTAATAAAGTTGAACATTTACTTAGTTGAGCTGCAAAAAGCAAAATAAGTGATTTTTGTTTTGTTATAGTCTTTATCATTTGTTTCCTATTTAATAAGGAAGAAAATCAATAATACATTTATAAAAGTAAAATACGCATTGAATTTGAAATATGGCGGTATAATACTATTCGTCTGCGGACACCGCAGACGAATAGTATTATACCGCCATATTTCAAATAATAACGGTTATTAAGAGCAAACATACATTACTGTGAGCTTTCTCGAAATAACTCTGAAACTGTTACATCTAGTAGGAATGTCGTAATCGGCAGGTGCTAGTACGTGTCATTTCCTGGGGTTTCTGCACTTATCGCGTAACAAGTGTCACATCAATGGGGGATCGAAGCTAGTTATTTCCTTTTGTAAATCTATTTATAGAGATCCGGCCCTTTGGCTTATTTTAGCGTTTAATTCTTACCGAATAACTTGCAAAACACGCCGTGCAAACGTGCCATATGCATTTAGATATACAGTGCAACCTCTCTACAACAGCCACCCATGGGAAGACACACAATTGGCTGTTGTAGAGAGGTGGCTGTTGTAGGGAGGTTAATGATGAATTGTCCGCTGGTTATTTATTTTCTTCGATAACTCTCATCAAAAACATGCTTTGGCAACATCTTAGAATCATTTCCAATGGAAATGATTCTAAAATGCTGTCAAAACATGTTTTTATTGAGAAAGAAGGCAAAAGCAACAACAGACGACAATGTTCGTGCTCACCAGTCTATGGGTTAGTTACAGAGGAAATCATCCATTTGGGATATAAAATAGCAGCTGTTATAGAGAGGGTGTTGTTGTAGAGAGGTGGCCGTTCTGTGAGGTTCGACTTAGTAATTAGGTCTAAGATTACACGATTCTCGCTATGAGTTGGCCGCTATCAATGTAGTTTATTAAAGGTTTCCCTAGTGTTTTTTTCAAAATTTAAGTACATGCAGTAGCATTCTTATATTTTGTATTTAAACCTATCGTTTTGCAAATAGCATAGAGACCTGCGAAAATTAAGTGTCTCTAGATACGAAGGAACCAACTATAAGTTTCTTAAATTTGTTTGCACGCGGCTTAAAAACGAAATGTAAGGTTCTTCATTGTTGTCTCTAAGTGACGGAGTTCTAAACGAAGGTACGAACTTGAAGATTCTTAATTTTCGTTGGTGGATGGAAGATTATGCGTACTTTTTAACGCTGACTCCATCCTTGGGGATTCATACCATAACAGTGACTATTACTGGAGATTCACACCTGGGTCCAGTGAGCTTGTGTGACAAGGATGCCTGGCACCAGACTAGGACACTGTCTTTCCGAATAATAATTATTGTAATTTATTGCAGGGTGCCCGGTAGTTGTGGGACGTAACACTGCGGAATACTCCGGTATCGTCCGTACGAACGATATACGGGAGTATTCTACAGAGTTACTTCCCATAACTAGGTGCCTGGCATCAGATCAGAACAATAAATGCCTTTCCGTGCGAAAGGGTTTTATTGTTATTTACGGAATATACGGTGCTCCATCCACAGCGGTGGATTTCCGCCTGTATATGACATTGCTGTTGAATGGACGTAACATCTCAATCTATCAAAATATTAACGTTCGTCTATGGTCGGTGTAGAATCTCGGAGACGAAATATCCCTAACGAGACACTGCATCTGTGGCTGTGACTTGATAAATGGGGCTTATGGAATTTGTGACAAGTGAATATCTTGATCAAACGGCACACGCATGCCTGATTATGATATATACTGCCTGTTAGAATCATGGCTTGCGTTTCATTGAAGGTGCATAGTCTGATCTGGATTTACACTGGTCTCAATACGATTAAGCCCCATTTATCCTGTCAGATCCATATAGTTACGCATACAATGTTCGCCAACTCGGTTGTGATGTTTTTCTCCTGATCTGTCACTACATTAATAAGGGCTTCCAAGACTGGGTGATTAAAACTGGCGTGCCAGCAACGTGTAATGCAGAAATACGTGACATTTTCTTTGTTCGTTGTTTCTGACGAACGCACACAGTATTTGTTTAATATATAAGGCGGTCTATTTATACTCCACAGTGCATGGTTATTTGAGACCTAATTAACTGGATATATAGTCGCATGTATTGGTGTGATTGAACTGTGAAACCCGAAATGTGGATTTATTAATACATGTTTAAGCTGGATACTTGTTTTCCGATGCCTATGGTTGCAGGTGTCTTTATTACAAATCCATGTCCCCTGTGGGGCTCCGTAGATTGTGGAATACGAGACATCTTAACTGTGATATAATATGATAATATATGATATACTGTGGGGTCAGTGTGTAAGTGCACACACGAACGAACAAGACAGGTTGGTTCCAACCTGTCGTGTTCGTTCGTGTGTGCACTTACACACTGACCCCACTGTAATAAAGCCAGGAGAACGGATTCCTATCCATTATATTACATCAAACTTTAAAATATGTCTGTTTTATGGACAGGGTTGTGCCTGTGTTTTTAACAATATGAACCACCATTATAGAGTCGCACAGTGTATCACTTTTACCTGGCCAACCACAGAACACATACCATATATACCCACTACTGTACTCTGTTATTAGCTATCAAATCCAGTGACATGTAAGCAGTTACCCGAGTGTATTGTGTCTAGTGTCTACTCACCTACCATGCGTTTCAATATGGCTTTACCTATGGGCAACGTGTACATTAACATAAGCTTTGCATCAGACTGAAAAGTTTACACATCAAAATTTATTTTGAGATTGATGGGAGAAATTCTCAGATATCTCGTCTTTTGTATAGTTTGCTGGCATGATATTTATAGCTTGCCGTTGTCATATATGTCTGTTATGTATTGCACCAAATTGTATTTGGTTTACTGTCATATTACTTGCTGTATGTGTCAAACGCATCAAGTGGTGAAACTGTACGATGGCTTGTACATACAAAGATGGCGGAGATGGCAACTCAATGTACCATATAGTATACAGTAATAACACAATATTTACATATGTTATATTCATATATCACATCACTCTTATGAAGCAATTATCATTGAAGCTGAGTGAATCTATCTATGAACTACTACCTTAAAATACAAAGTATGCTAACATCGATGTCACTAATGTAACTACATGTAGGCAGTCGAGTTTGAACTGTAACTCGTGTTATTTTTCAACAAGTCTTCACGCGATATTGATGTACGTAGATGACTTAGCTAGCATGATATCGCGTTAAGTAGATGACATCGATATGCTACCATAGATGAAAGGAGAATAAACGTATAGTTTGACCTATATAAGCAATACTACAATGTACGAGGATAGATCCGGAAGTTTTTAGACACATACGTTATAACATAGAAGGTGCCTATTTGTCCACGTTCCTTTGTTAAATGTTGCTGTCACTGGAGAAATGGTGCATCCGCATGTTCGCCATTCCATCTAATCAAGAAAACATATCGTTATCAGTCTACAAGAGTGTGCAATTTGATTAGGAGCTACACCGGTCACAAATACCATAAGCCCCATTTTTTCAGTCACAGCCACAAATAAGTTGTCGAATTAATATACAAATGTTGCCAAACTTCACTAACTGAGTATACTAGCATGCTTGCTGTGTGAGATGCGTGATTGAATGGGTCATGTGTTTACCTCCATGTCGCAATCTCGCTCATTCTTCCACTGACCAGTAGCCTATTTCACCAACATTGCAAAGTATACTTATCTAGCAAAGTATACTTTGAGGGAGGTATTTTCAATTTAAGGATACATTTATTAATGTTTATTATATTGAATTTATTACATTATCACAGCCATTTTGGCTGTGATAATGTAATAAATTCAGTATAATAATTCTGCATACTTTTAATCATCAAATATATGCAGTCGTTAGTTCTATATCAAATAATGCATTTCTGGAAAAATAAATGATTAATCCCTCAAAGTATACTTTGCTAGATAAGTATACATGTACTTAGCAATTTTGAAGAAATCGGCTACTGGTCGGCTGCTATACCGTAATAATTATCATTTCTCTTTATTTAGAGATTCGACAATTTTTTTTTAGATAATTAGCAACATACTGGTTGAAACATAATTTTGTTGGGCGAGCTATATAGGGAATATTATTGCGACTGCTGTATGCAAGTATCTGCATCATACAACTTGGTACATTTCTAATATTCGCATACACATTGTGAATGAACAGCTAACAGTAACAATATTTACTCAACGGTTGGTATGAGCCATTTGCGGTGCTGTTATCAGCATTTTATGGCGATTATTGGCGGCCATTTTGTATTTTTCTCATAAACTGGCGCTTGACAGTAAGTTTGTTATGCATGTTTAATATTCATACAGTACTAATATGTATGACCTTTTAAATTAAGTGGAAAAACATTTTTAATCATCAAAGAAATCGTGTTTAAAAATAGTTAAAAAATCGTTGGCATCCATATTGGAAAACAGCAGCCACAGCCTTCGACTACTTTGACATGTTCACCCTCGTGATTCTCGTTCATGGGTAGGTGCAGATTAATAATATGAATATTTTTGCACACAGAACGCCCCTGAGCGCCAGGACTAGAATATAATATTGCCCCGAACATCAAACTTTGCACATTGCCTGCATGCATATCGTATGTCTAATTCTCGTTACTTGTGGATCAAGCCTCGTACAACAACGGACAAAACAGATCCTAATCGGACTACATCCGGATATTCACACTAGAAGACCAGGATATCAGGAGGTCGGTCACAAATGCTTTAAACCACGCATATGGCTGGTATATTGGGGAATTTTTTATTAACGAATAATGTAGTCCCTGATCAGCCTGCGCATTCGCGCAGTCTGATCAGGGGCCCGTTTCACTAAACTTATTACGAATAAAATGTTCGTAAGTTCAAATTTAAGATCGTCTGTAAATTTCAATTTATGGAGTTACATTTATTGAGCATAGGCTGCATATGCAGCCTATGCTCAATAAATGTAAATCCAATAATTGTTTACAAGAAAACATTGTTAATGTGAAATTTACAGACTATCATAAGTTTGCACTTACGAACATTTTAGTCGTAAGAAGTTTAGTGAAACGGGCCCCAGGTGCTGCACCGTTCGCCATTCATCAGTGAACCATCTGTCACGCTACTAACCAACATACATGTGCTAGTATCACTGGTACAATACGTTCCATTTCTGCAGTCACAGTTAAGTTCAGTTTTGTCAGATAATTGACGCTAATAACGTTTCCTAAAAGCCAAATGTCGATGGTATTAAGGTATTAAGCGCATTCTCTCATTCACTTATACTATGTAGATATTGACAATACACGCGCAATGGACGGTGAATTCGGAGAATCCTGGAACACGAAAACCGACGAAGAGAAACAAATGGAACTGACGGAAACACACGAACACAAGCAGAGTGCGATATCTGGTAAAGACAACCACGTGAAAACGGACGACGAAAAGTTGAATAGCAAAGACACCACGGAAAATGACGATGGGCGGTCTTTCAGTGAGGATGTTGATAGCCGAAGCCCGGTTTACACCCCGCCTCATTCATCATCTTCGTGGTCCAGTGTGGACGACAGCCAGGCTGCTATAACGGACCCACCTGGCGGGGGCGCCGCGCCTAGAACAGATGAATCTCAACACGAATATAATGATGACAGAGGTAAGGCACTGACCCAGAGGCGGTTTCGTCCTAATAAACGCATGCACACGCCCCAGTTAACCTGGTTTTCTGACTGTAACGCAGGGTTTGCGTTACAGTCAGAAAATTCGGTCTAACATCGGTCTCAGGGCAATAGTGCATGGGTCGTCCACAACACTAACTGTATACTGTTTCAAAATGAGTGGGCTCTGGGATGGGATATTCTATTTATTGCATCGCCATTTTCCGCCGATTTTGAGTTCGCAACAGGAACATATTTCTTGTACTTATGCAGAACATTGTTAAAGATGCAGAGCCACGCGAAATGGTTTTATAACTCAGAAGTATTTCCATCACACTTAGACAATTTTGGTGTACATTCGTAGTCGTCTGCTGTTGTGTTATATTTGATCTTCTTTCTCAATAAAAGCATGCTTTGACAGCACTTAAGAATAATTTCCATTGGAAATGTGTTTTCAAAACATGTTTTTAGATTTAAAATGGAAAATATAAAATAAACAGAAGACGACACAATTTAATTCAGCATTGTAAGGGTTAATGGTCTGCCAAACACACGTATATGCTATATGCTTATGAATATGTGAACAGGCTAGACCCAGACGCATCCGCGCCGTCTGGTCAAGGTCTGCACTATTCGTCATTCAGTCGATAAAAGTCTTCTAACAAACAGTGTACCGTATACCATTATTATATTGGGCTACGATCAGAGGATCAGACTGAGCATAAATTAAATACGCCACATTTATCCAGTCATATCCACATATAAGTGGTATGTATTGCAACAGATATATCGGCAAATATCAAACTCGTGCAAACATCGTACATTTACCTGCGACAAACAATTAAGAATATTTATGACGCAGGTTGGATAAATGATTGGGTTAAAATACAGAATTCTTGTATATTGGGAAACAATACACAAGTAAAAAACATCATGAGACGACACCAAAACTGTATATATGTTTGTGTATATATAACCGGTGCCTGTAGGCTTTGCGCAGTTTGAACATGGTCTACACTGGTCGCCATTTACTCAGGTAATCACATGTTGTGTTTCGAAAGTCTCTTAGATCACAATTATGTTTCATGAAAATGATAGAAGATCAGGCGCTAGACTGGTCACAAATGTCATAATTCCCAGTCACATCCACATATATGTGGCTGTGACTGGAGAAATATGGCCTATGTGTTTTGCGATCAGTGTAGATCCAGATCAGCCTGTGCATTCGCACAGTCTGATCAGGATCTGCACTGTTCGCCATTACATCAACGACACACCAGACATACATCTAACAAGCAATATAGATCGTTATGAGGCTACAAGACGGTGCTATTCGATCGGGGTCTACACTGATCCCCATAAGCTACATTTATCCAGCCACAGACACAGACGTGATCGATTGGTCACAAATCGTCTCTGGTATTGGACGATTGGAACTAACTTTATTATTATATAATTATCTGCCTTGTGCAAATGCCGCCATAATCTTCACCAACAGCCGAGGTAGAATATTACCACTGGCAACGACTTTTTACTTTACATACTATACCGTATTCCAATTAAGATGTAACAGTGTTTGTCAACATTGTGACTGACTGTGTCTTATATGTGGTTGTGACTGGAGAAATGGGGCTTATGGACTCTGTCGCCAGCCTAACTCCAGATCTGCTAGCGCGCAACTGTAGCTGATAAGGCTCTATGCCTATCTGTACGGTTATCATACTGAATGATAACTAGCGTGGTGAATGTTAGTACGGCTATCATACTGAAGATAACTAGCGTGGTGAATGTTAGTACGGCTATCATACTGAAGATAACTAGCGTGGTGAATGTTAGTACGGCTATCATACTGAAGATAACTAGCGTGGTGAATGATAGTACGGCTATCATACTGAAGATAACTAGCGTGGTGAATGCTAGTACGGCTATCATACTGAAGATAAATAGCGTGGTGAATGTTAGTACGGCTATCATACTGAAGATAAATAGCGTGGTGAATGCTAGTACGGCTATCATACTGAAGATAACTAGCGTGGTGAATGTTAGTACGGCTATCATACTGAAGATAAATAGCGTGGTGAATGCTAGTACGGCTATCATACTGAAGATAAATAGCGTGGTGAATGCTAGTACGGTTATCATACTGAAGATAACTAGCGTGGTGAATGTTAGTACGGCTATCATACTGAAGATAACTAGCGTGATGAATACTAGTACGGCTATCATACTGAAGATAAATAGCGTGGTGAATGTTAGTACGGCTATCATACTGAAGATAAATAGCGTGGTGAATGTTAGTACGGCTATCATACTGAAGATAACTAGCGTGATGAATACTAGTACGGCTATCATACTGAAGATAAATAGCGTGGTGAATGCTAGTACGGCTATCATACTGAAGATAACTAGCGTGGTGAATGTTAGTACGGCTATCATACTGAAGATAAATAGCGTGGTGAATGCTAGTACGGCTATCATACTGAAGATAACTAGCGTGGTGAATGCTAGTACGGCTATCATAATGATAATAACTAGCGTGGTGAATGCTAGTACGGCTATCATAATGATAATGACTAGCGTGGTGAATGCTAGTACGGCTATCATAATGATAATACCTAGCGTGGTGAATGCTAGTACGGCTATCATAATGATAATAACTAGCGTGGTGAATGCTAGTACGGCTATCATAATGATAATAACTAGCGTGGCGAATGCTAGTTTGTATCTAATCGATGGTTATTCATTTAATATTAGATAAATTAATTCAAGTAATGACTGGAATTGAAACCAACTTCGATAGGTGGTAGAGTATCATTCAACAATAATTAAAGGCGCTATGTTTTACAGTAATAGCGGAAATACGTTGCCAAATTATCTCCCCTGTTTATCACAGTCTAATATAGTATGGTAGCAGTGACCAGTTAGCCGCCAGTTTCGTATAATGGCACCGTGAAATATATAAATATTACACTTTCTGCTGATTAAAATTCATTTTAATTGTTTAATTATTATTTTGTAGTTGATTTTGTATTTTATTCCGATTTTACATCGTATTAATTGATGAATGCTCATTCCAGGGCCATCTGACCTGTTCCCATTGATCAGAAATGGGCAAATACGAATTGAGGGTATGTTGTGACAAAAACTGATCAAAACAACAGATTTTTCTGGGAGTTTCAAACAAGAATTTATTTCAGAGAAAACTCATGGATGGGAACTGGTTTGCACCATGATAGTACATTTGCCTCTGGATGATGATTGAGAACACATACAACATTCAATCTGTAGTTCCGCAAGTAGCGTGGCACGGCATGGTTTTAAAGTGAATATTTTACCTCAGAATTGGATCATTTTAAAGAGGCTGCACCAAGACATTTCACATTCCTGCATAGGTAACCTCAGAATTGGATCATTTTAAAGAGGCTGCACCAAGACATTTCACATTCCTGCATAGGTATGGAGCACTAATAGAGCAGCATATTTGTATTTATGTAAAAGCTTCTAGTGTGTCTAGGTCACAAATGTCAAACGCATATTGCTGTCTGCCCACTTATTTGGAATATTGCATTAAATACATACTGTCCCAGGGCGTGAAATTGATAATTTTAAATTAACTGGTCACTGCCCCCTATGCATGTGTAGTAGAACGCCCATGGGTTAGGGTTAGGTACAATCAGTGCATCTATAGAATACGTTGTCGTGCATTAACCCTTCCTACGCTGTTGACGGAAATTGCCGTCTGCTGTTTTTCATTTTTGTTTTAATTCTTAACAAAAAAACTGGTTTTGACAGCACATGAAAATCGTCTCCACTCCACGGAGACGATTCTCATGTGCTGTCAAAACCAGGTTTTTGTCGAGAAATATTGAAAATAAAACATTTCCAGCAGACGACAACATTTAATTCAGCGTAGTAAGGGTTAAAGATATATGCCTACTCGGTAGGCACACACTTTTCTTATATCGGAGACATCAGCCGAGACATTTTCTGGCAAAATAAACATTCATTCACCATTACCCCACGTATTGATAGACATTATTATACATTTTATATCAGATGTAAATTTGCACATTGATATCAGGGGCGATAACCGTGTTTCATTGAACTGTTAACGGGCATTACTATTCATTCTATTTGTTTTTTGATGTGCAATGATCATACTCTGTCGAACATATTATTTTTTCGGGTGACGCATTTAACTAATTAGTAGTATACATAATTAAAATATTTCATGTCATTTGCATATGAAAATAGCACGATACCACCGCGCGTCACTATCAGTAAAAATAATATTACTAAATGATTATATCTTTATAGCGGTAATTTTAGACAGGGTGGAATAGTGACACAATTATACACTTATTTAATTCCTATAGCGAACAGTTTGTACCTACTTAGTGGGCATGTACCTTTAATCTAATTGGTAACACCAGCTGCATGGCCGTTAAACAGTATGCCATAGTGGTGCTAAACCGATGCGCACACGATATCCGCTCATTTTCTTATCAGATCGTGAATCGTTCATTGGCTGTTACGAACATACGGAGCCCCGCAGTGGACATAGATTTTTTTTATTAATTCGTTCCCACGAAATGACAATTCGTTCCCTGAAATTAACAATTCGTTCCAACGAAATGACAATTCGTTCCCTCAATTTAGCAATTCGTTCGCTCGAATCAACAATTCGTTCCCACGAATTAACAATTCGTTCCCTGGAATTAACAATTCGTTCCAACGAAATGACAATACGTTCCCTCAATTTAACAATTCGTTCCCTGGAATTAACAATTCGTTACCACGATATAACAATTCGTCCCTGGAATTAACAATTCGTTCCCTCAATTTAACAATTCGTTCCCTTGAATTAACAATTCGTTACCACGAATTAACAATTCGTTTCCGTGGGAACGAATTATTATTTCGTGGGAATGAAATCTTAATTTGAGGAAACGAATTGTTAATTCGTGGGAACGAATTGTTATTTCGTGGGAACTAATTAATAACAAAAAAGTATACGTTCCCTGCGGGGCTCCGTACGAACGAGACCTAATGCTATCTGTCGCAATTGTAGACAACAGTCAGCTTGCACCTTCCCACAGACGTTCAGATACATGCAGAAGATACTGCACAAACACATTTTCGTCCAGTAACCGGCGCAAGAAATTTGCGCCGGTTACTAGACGAAAAATGCGTTTATGCTTCTAAACTCAGTAAAACTGTCTTACAACGGCCAGATTTTGTAGAGATGTGACTGTTATAGATATCATAAATATTAGGCTATTGTCAAAGTGATATATAACATGACAAACCTTGGGCTGATGTAGAGAGATGGCAGTTCTTGGAGGTTTGATCACACTATTACTGGGGCTGCACTCCGCGCCGGCGTAACATGTTTCACGTCGAATAAGTAACCGGTTTTCTGACGAGATGCCACTCAGCTCTGCTTAGAGCTATTGCATAAACGCATTTTTCATCTAGTAACCGGCGCAAATTTCTTGCGCCGGTTACTGGACGAAAATGTGTTTATGCAGTATCTTCTGCATGTAGCGGAATGGAAATTCGTCAGAAATCCGGCGCATAATTCAAGTTCGACGTGAAACAATTTACGCTGGTTCGGAGTGCAGCACCAGTGACTTTGCTGAAGCCAGACTGGTTCTTTTGTAGCTCAATGGCGAGGACGCTGGGCAAATGCGTAGGTTGATCTCGTATTGATGTCCCTTATCTCAGGTTACAATCCAGCATTGATTTGAGTTATATAATTCAATAGAAACCTGTGTCACCTGGATTCATTTAAACTACACATAGAATGAAATATCTTTTGTCAGACTAGCATTGTCACAATGAATTACAAATATGAGGAGAAATTAAGGCGTTAAAATAATATGTAAGCAATTCCTAGGATTCAGAAGCTTGATTAAACAAGCAGATGCTCGAAAATGGACCAACGAATAAATATGTGACAGGCAGTACTATGAACATTCTCTGTTTTGTTTCAGGAGTACATGCATATGCACTTCTAATAATTCCAAGCCGAAATTCACCAGTAACAACAAAAGGTCAGCTCAAAGCAAGCAAACTGTTTCGCACTATTTTTTCATTATGTACTACTTTCGAACACGAAGGGTCGCACAAGATTTCCTGGACGGTAACCTCTCAGGCGACTTTCGGTGATATCGTCACCTTCACACCTACGTGTCCCGATATGTTTACCTGTGGATGATATCATGATAGTCATCAATCATAAATCACGTACGTACAAGTGGTGCGGGTCTAATCCCGTCCGTCACTGTTGACTCTGGTGCTTTATGGCGCGGCGGGTGTGTCTCTTTGTTTCTATGTTGACATGCCCACAATTATGCCTGGTGATTATCATGGCAATAAGCTAATATCAACAACGGAATGAGCTAGATAAAAATGATCCCTGTATCGCTAGGAATCAGCACTTGGTGCAACATGAGCAATTAGATACAGTATTGTGATTGCACCTGCAAACGTGAAAATTCGAATGCATTGTATCTGTAACCAGTTTCCTTTGTTAAATTTTTTATATTTAATTGGCAAACCAAATTTGGAATTATTCGCGATTCGGGTGTTAAGTAATACCATCGCCTGGCGGTAAGCCTTGTTTTCCAATTGTATCACCGAGTGTTGGATTGATATACATGGCCACTTCAGTTTGATGTCTTCTGCCTCACGACATACAGTGTCGCAGCAGTCGTGGTCATTCGCACACACCATTGGAAGGAATAACATTATACTAATTGTGAAATACTAGGCATATTGTAACAGGTAAATCCACGATTATATTATTAAGCATGTCATCCCTAAGTAACTGGAACGGATTTTGATAAGTTAATTTTACAACCAATCTAACTGTCACAAAATGATTTTTAGACTAGTCAATGTATGGAAAGAGTGTTTTTTTTTGTACTAAAAATATGAAAATTACTCACAAAAATATCCTGATGAGATGGCTCGTCACGAGCAAAACTAAAATGTACAACAAAGTTCGCATTAACAGCCGGTTTTGTTAAATCTATGGTGGATTCGTTCAGATTTAGTGACCCATACATGTATGTGGAAACTAGTAACGTTAAAGAACCACATTGATGTATGAAGTGAATTTAAAGAAATATTCGTGCGCACATTTTGTGATACGGAGTTTAGTGTTGCGGCTCCACTGGGGGCCGTTTCACTAGACTTCGTACGACTAAAATGTTCGTAAGTGCAAATTTAGGATCGTCTAGAAATGTCAATACATTGATTTACATGTATTGAACATAGGCTGCATATGCAGCCTATGCTCAATAAATGTAAATCCACGAATTGTTCACAAGAAAACATTGTTATTGCGAAATTTACAGACTATCATAATTTTGCACTTACGAACATTTTAGTCGTACGAAGTTTCGTGAAATGGACCCCAGGTGTATATCATCTGTTATGAACCGACATAAACGTGTGATTGAACCAATGAGAATGGTTTATTTCTACTGTAGGTTATATAATAACCAGTGTTTATCTCACTGGGATCAGAGACATATTACAGTAGACCCTACATCACTACTACTGTCTGTTCCACGTCTACTGTCTGTTCCACTACTACTGTCTGTTCCACTACTACTGTCTGTTCCACGTCTACTGTCTGTTCCACTACTACTGTCTGTTCCACTACTACTGTCTGTTCCACTACTACTGTCTGTTCCACGTTTTACTGCCGACGAACTTTTGGCTGTTAAACATATTAAATCTAAAAATTATGTATTTTTTCATCAATGACCAAAAAGTCACCCTCCCCAAAAAGAATTATTGGATGAAATTCCATAAAATATGGGGCAAAAAGGAAGAAGAGGCTGACCAGGAGGATCGAAAAACGAAATCATTTGGAAATTGACTCCGAAACCTGGCGAGATAGTTTGGAAATGATGTAAATAAAAAAACAAAAGTTAGATTTTGAAAATCGGTCCACAAATGAAAAAATATTTTTAAAAAATCTATTTTAGCCCCAACGTTTTTTCGTTGATGAAAAAGTACTTAAATTTTAATATTTTCTATATTTAATGTGTTTAATAGCCAACAGTTCGTCGGCAGAAAAACGTGGAACAGACAGTAGGTCAGTTTGTTTATAGTGGCCACCAGTCCGACGACTATATGGCCCACTTTAATAAACCCTAAGCCCTGCTGGGATGCATTGTATAGTATTATACAGTGACACCTCTCTAAACTGGACACCCTGGGAGGTTCCCAGGGTGTCCAGTTTAGAGAGGTTTCACTGTAAATCAGGCATTTGATCATCCTGAGCCATATATGTGTGCTATGCGAACACGAAGACATTATCACCTGAGATAAATGACCAAAATAAACTCATCAAAAATAAGATCACATGTGTTATATTGGTGTCCTGGTTAGAGACGTTCCATTGCACATGTAGTTATAATTCCTACTCCAAATGATTTACACAATACTGATCATGGAACAGCATTTTCATTGGTCGCGGGTGACCACATCCGAGCACATGGCAGTTGTTCACACATGAATAAACTACATAAGAGTTCGAATTTCAAAATGCGAAAAAACACAATACGCCATTTACGGAAACTATTGTAAATTTTGTAAACGTATTTCATTAAATTACGCAGATATCCGAAGGAACACAATCATATGGCGTGTCTAAATTATGTGACTGTGACTGGATAAATGGGGCTTATATGTTTTGCGACCTGTGTAAACCCAGATCAGACTGTGCGGATGCAGGATCTGCACTGTTCGCCATACCATCAATGAAACCGCCATGCTTCTCACAAACAATATAGATCGATATCAGGCTACATCAGTGTGATATTTGATCAGTAGCCGATTTCATCAAAATTGCAAAGTATACTTATCTAGCAAAGTATACTTTGACGGAGTAATCATTTATTTTCCCCGAAATGCATTATTTCCTATAGAACTACCGACTGCATATATTTGATGAATAAAAGAATGCAGAATTATTATATACTGAATTTATTTCATTATCACAGCCAAAATGGCTGTGATAATGTAATAAATTCAGTATAGTAAAAATTAATAAATGTATCCTTAAATTGAAAATTTCTCCCTCAAAGTATACTTTGCTTAGTAAGTATACTTTGCAATTTTGATGAAATCGGCTACAGGTGCTACACAGACCACAAACCCCATAAACCCAATTTATCCAGTCACATATTGCTTGTTCGCGATTGTTTGTATGTACCTGGGGTTCGTTTCACTAAACTTCATACGACTAAGAAGTTCGTAAGTGTGAAATTGCTATTTACAGTAATATTCTCATTGACAGTCAATGCTTGTAAATAGTTACTGTCTGTTTCGCGAAAGCTGTCCAAATTTTACGGCTATATAAACAATGCGAAAACTAATATTTCTTTCGATAATATTAACTTTTATCGAAATTTAAGAATGAGCCGCGTTTTTATTTTGTGACATTTGCTCCAATATGGATTTTATTACGAAAAATTGTTTTCCCCATAGACATCTTCACTCTGTGAACGGAAGATGTCTATGGGGATTTAACATGGGGATTTCTTTTTAATTTCAGAAATTTTGGACCGATTTTCAAAATCTAAGTTTTTTTTCATAGTTAGATCATTTCCAAGCTATCTATCCAGATTTCGGAGTCAATTTCTATTTTTCGTACTAAAATCAATATTCGACCAAATTTCACGAAATAAAAAGAAGGCTCATTTTTAAATTTTAGCATTTTGCTAAAATTTAACATTATCGATTTTTCTTTTTTTACTGTTTTTGCATTGTTTATATGGCCGTAAAATTTGGGCAGGTTTCGTGAAACAGAGAGTAGTGGATGTGTTCAAATTTGTGGCTGTGACAAGAGAAATGGGGCGTTAGGGATTTGTGACGTGTGGAGCTAATGATCACATAACACACTCCCACATGTAACCTGATTGAGATCTACATTCCTTGTTAGAAGCATCACGGGAGGAATTTCATTGTTTGATTGACGGAATGGCGAACAGTGCAGATCCTGATCAGACTGTGCGGATGCACAGACTGATCTGGATATACACTAGTGTAACATACATAAGCACCATGTCTGCAGTCACAGCCACATTTAACGATTTGTGCAAGTATCTGGAAAATGACATCATTAGTGAACCACGTTAATGTTTAACGAGACTAAATCAACGGATATTCATGCGCGGTGTAGTCTGGTAAAGAAACTCATCCAGGGGCCGTTTCACTAAACTTCGTACGACAAAAATGTTCGTAAGTGAAAAATTATGATAGTCTATAAATTTCACATTAACAAAGTTTTCTTGTAAACAATTATTTGATTTACATTTATTGAGCATAGGCTGCATATGCAGCCTCTGTTCAATAAATGTAAATCAATATATTGACATTTCTAGACGATCCTAAATTTGCACTTACGAACATTTTAGTCGTACTAAGTTTAGTGAAACGGCCCCCTGATGTTCAACGCCATAGACACTGTTTCCTTACATAAACTGGTCAATTGATATACTATCCAACTCCACATGCATGTTAACCCTTTCACCCCTAATTAAATGGAATGGATATGTTAATTTTGCAACAAATCCAACGGTCACAAAATGGTTTTCAAACTAGTCCATTTATGAAAAGGGGGAAGTTTCGGTTCTCAAAAATTATTTTCAAAAAGAATGCAGATCCTGATGAGACGGCTCGTTACGAGCCGGCTCATGTGGATCTTCACTGTTTGTATAAACCGCTATAGAGGGTTTTCGGGTTCAAAGCGTTAATGTATGAAAATCGAAAGTTTCAAGAATAATGTTGGGGTATATCTTTTAATTATGTATACGTTTGTCACGATACGTACGTTCAATTCCAGCCGCTGAATTTTTGGGCCACCACCATGGTGGTCACAATAGATTGTATTTAGCTTTGTTAGCAGTAATTAAACCTATATTTTAATTATTATACTAAAATGAAAGTACCACAGAACAAAACAGTCAAATATGTGGTAAATTGTTAGGTTATATATGACAATTCAATGGTTGTGGCCCACCTTATTATGAGAAGTAACTTCGTAAAAATCTTCGTACGAATTTTTTGTCGTACGAATCTCAATGAAACGGGTGCCAGCGGTCCAGCTTGCCCGTTCTCCAATAGCCGAGATCCCTGTGTACGAGTGGCGATTCATGTCATAAGTACAGTTTCTATGAGTGGCGATTCATGTCTTAAGTACAGTTTCTATGAGTGGCGATTCATGTCTTAAGTACAGTTTCTATGAGTGGCGATTCATTTCTATGTACAGTTTCTATGAGTTTGGCGATTCATGTCTTAAGTACATTTTCTTTGAGTGGCGATTCTGTCTTAAGTACAGTTTTATGAGTGGCGATTTCATTGTCTTAAGTACCAAGTTTCTATGTAGTGGCGATTCATGTCTAAGTACAGTTTCTATGAGTGGCGATTCATGTCTTAAGTACAGTTTCTATGAGTGGCGATTCATGTTTTAAGTACAGTTTCTATGAGTGGCGATTCATGTCTTAAGTACAGTTTCTATGAGTGGCGATTCATGTCTTAAGTACAGTTTATATGAGTGGCGATTCATGTCATAAGTACAGTTTCTATGAGTGGCGATTCATGTCTTAAGTACAGTTTCCATGAGTGGCGATTCATGTCATAAGTACCGTTTCTATGAGTGGCGATTCATGTCATAAGTACCTTTTCTATGCGTGGCGATTCATGTCATAAGTGCCGTTTCTATGGGTGGTGATTCATGTCATAAGTGTCGTTTCTATGAGTGGCGATTCATGTCATAAGTACCGATTCTATGAGTGGCGATTTATGTTATAAGTACAGTTTCTATGTGGCGATTTATGTTATAAGTACAGTTGCTATGAATAGCGATTCATGTCATAAGTACAGTTGCAATAAGTGGTGATTCATGTCATACGCGCCGTTTATATGAGTGGCGATTCATGCACTTATGATACGAATCGCCCCCGTACTCGCGGTCATTTCCGGCGTGGGAAAATTGAGGTCGACCAGGTCAGAACCGACGTGACTGGATGGTCAACACTGTGTATGTATATTTCCGCGATGAATCGATTACCTTGACAACGCTACGTGATATATAGTGACTGTCTCAGATATGGAACAAATATATGTGGTCGCTGAACTGGGGTAATCTGTTCATGGATGTTATTAATCCTTTTCAGACTCTTGGCCGTTTTTACCAATTAACTTCCATTGATCAAGTCCTGTTTGTGACGTGTTTAATTTCGGTCTTACATTGCACTTGGATATAAGATTACATTCATTAACGCGTTAGTGACGATATCACACGGATTTCCAAAGCCTGTATATGTATTCATGTGTACGATTATTTGGCTGGTGATTTTATATGTAAAGGTATTTAGTGTCCACTGAATGTTTTTATGAATTTGGATTGCATGTACGTTCTTCCGGGTACGCATATATGTAAGTATGTGTGTAAAAATTGTTTATATATATGCGGAACTAGTTATTATTAACATATTCAGGGCTCCATATAAGGAATTAGTAATTGAGTATTTCTGAAGCAATTGGATATTTCAAAATTTTAATTGGGTAAAATAGAATCACACTACTGTTTACACATCAACAGACAGCAATTATTAAATAGTTTGCTTCGAAATGAAAACAGATGTTGGTATTTTATTAGAATTGGAGACAATTCTAATGAAATACCAAGATGTGGTTTCATAGAAAATAAGAAAAATATGCTATATTTGTGGTCTGTTTATTGTTTTCTGCAGCATAATAAAGGTACCACGGAATTGTTATTGCCTTTTGATACTCGCTACTTTTGATTTCAATTGGGTTTTTGGCAATTTTAAGTGGGTATATAAGCAAATACGCAGCTTATCTGGAGCTGTGGTACCAATATAAATCCTGAGCAAATAGCACACTCATGTAGCCTGATAACGGTATGTACCGCTCGTTAGAAACATGGTCAGCGTTTCATTGATGGAATGGCGACATGTGTAGAGATCCAGATCAGACTGCGGATGCACAGGCTGATCTGGATCTACACTGGTCGGAAAACGCATAAGCCCCATTTCGCCAGGCATAACCATATGTCAAACATGTATGCAGCGGACAAGGTCTGCAATGTGTAATAGATGGTATCAGCATGACCACGTACTAAGTCACATTTTGTATTGTAATGTTGGATATTTGCTCAAATACAGAGCTATATGTCGTGTATAGATTAAGGTTATTTGAATAATAACATTTGTTTTCGGATTTAAAATGTTAAAATAAAGCCTAAATTAGTTTGAATATTTACGCACTGTTTGTTAAACGTACAATCGTGATTTATTAAGATTATTAAGAACAACGAACGCTTTATATTCCAATAATACGACGTAAATAAAGTAAAATGGACCCACCTTGTTCCATTGTTTGCAATGCATAGTATTTAATATAAAGAGCATTATGGATTTTCTCTCAAACGGAATTGCTTTGTCAGTGAGATAGGAGATACATAAATTAGCTTTTGATGCACATTTTCCGCTTTATAGACAACAGTAGCCTATTTCATCAAAATTGCAAAGTAGCAAGGTCTACTTTGAGGGAGAAATCATTTATTTTTCCTGAAATGCATTATTTCATATAAAACTAACAACTGCATATATTTGATGATTAAAAGTATGCAGGATTATTATACTGAATTTATTACATTATCACAGCCAAATTGGCTGTGATAATGTAATAAATTCAGTATAATAAAAATTAATAAATTTATCCTAAAAGTGAAAATTTCCCCCTCAAAGTAGACTTTGCTAGTAAAGTATACTTTGCAATTTTGATGAAATCGGCTACAGGTTGTACTATGTCGCTACACCACGCTACACAGTAAACATGTGCGTAATGGTATTTACACTTCGCGCACTCAAATATAGATAAAATATGCAGAGTGTTCACGTTCATACTTCGCTATGTTGTTATTGAGAGACAATTCTACAATATGGCACACACCTATTGTTATAAACTTGCTAATAAAGTGTGTATTAGCAAACTTCTTAGGTCACTTCTCCACGAAATAGAAAGTAAACAAAGAACGCTTCAGACGCACATTTGGAAAGACTACTCCGTCATAACTCTTATGTAATGCAGTGTAATGTAATTAGAGTTTTGTTCTCATAACTTATGTGTCTGTGACTAGAGATAGTATGTGTTGTATGTTGTCACAATACATTTCTCATTTTTTTCTGTAATCAATTGAATCATTTTCCTGTTTACTACTATACTTGAAATTGGCTGATGATTTGTATAAACTGAATTAGTCAGTGTGCTCTATAGTATACACATATTCCCTCGGAATTAGACACATATCATAGAATTCATGGAGGTGGGAATTAGACTGTCATTTGACACTACACGCGGATTTTTTACTGGCTAATTCCCGCCCCTGTGTGCAGGGCTGCAGATAACGAATTAGTAATTGAGTATTTTCACTTCATCATTTCTGAAGCAATTGGGTATTTCAAAATTTGAATTGGGTAAAATAGAATCACACTACTGTTTACACATCAACAGACACATCAACAGACAGCCATTATTGAATAGTTTGTCCTTGGAGACAATTATAATGAAATGTCAAGATGTGGTACCACAAAACTGTTATTGCTTTTTGATACTCGCTACTTCTGATTTCAATTGGGTTTTTGGCAATTTTAATTGGGCATTTAAGCAAATACGCAGCTTATCTGGAGCTCTGCATGGGGGGTTTATCGCAGTTAACTTCCACATGTATGTCCACCGCCAGCCGGGAATTGATTGCTATGCACTCTAGACGTCACGTGTAACACACAATAGACACATGTGAATAACGCGTAGCTGAGATAGTAAAAATGATTAAAATCCCGCCGTGAAAACCAAAAACTGGCACTAAAGCCTTTACTGACGGTTTTTGGCTTTCATGGCGACTTTTCTCTGACTTTCTGCTGGTTTCTACACATAATTTGAGAAGTTTTAACCAGTTTACCATTCTAGAGCAATGCATGTATTTCACGGCTTCTGTCCGCTTTCTACGTAGCTCCCGTCTAGTAGCGAAGTGACAACGTAGTATTTATAGAGAATAGTAGGTTAGTGCCTTGAATGGGAAACAATATATGGCAAGGCTCAGGAAACGGGATGGGCGAGGCTCTGCCGAGCACATCCCGTTTCCGTGCCGCGCCAGATATGTTTTCCCATTCACGGCACTAACCTACTATTCTATGTATCCCGTCAACACCTACAAATGTCTGTAAAATGCAAAAAATAGTATTGACTGGATATCAAAAATGTTTCACGGCACCGTGTTTCACGGCACATACGCACTGTGTTGACGGGATAAATTTCACTATTTACCATCCGTGCTACGCGTTTTCCCCTGTGGGAATACAGACACGCCTGTGTACCAGTGCAGCTGTCACGTAACTATCCGCCGCGTTAATACGTGTATACAAACATGGGTACGAAACCTTGCGCAATATGTTGCCGTCAATTGTCCGAGACACAATGCACGTACTAATTAAGCCTTTATAGAAATGTTCCACGATTGAATCAAAATCGGGCTTCCATTTTGGCCAGTGTATATCCGGTTCATACGCGAGACTCAATTACCCTGATGGTATTTCATACTATTCAGGCGAAATAATCGATACTCTGCAGACTGAAGGACGAACTGTTTAGACAATGAATCATCAGACTACGTGGATGCGCACGTTGATTTTGGTATTTCCTGTCGCACTGACAAATCGCCCGGTTACATTTGGCACTGACGATAGAAAAGGGGCTTATGGTATTTGTTGTCAGTCTAGCTCCTGACCTTACATCGCATTCATACAACTAGTTACGGATATTATGCTGTTTGTCAGAAGTATTGCAGGGTGTTTCATGACTGAGTGGCGAACAGTAAAGACCCGGATCAGACTGCGCGGAAGCGCAGGCTGGTCTGGGTCTGCACTGGTTCATTAACCCATAAGCCCCATTAAACGTCGATATCACTCATTTATAGATGATAATTTTCAAACCTCCACAAGTGTTTACCAAATTGGCTCCGGTACAAGTAATTCGCCACCAACAGTACATTTAAAACGAGGGTCCCATTTTCGTAAGGCCAGTGAAATGGAGTAAAGTTTGATGGTCATTCAAAAACTTCTTCAAATGAGACACATGTATGTATGAAGTTCGTGAAAACCATATTAGCTATGTGCATCAGCGAGACGGCCGTTGACAGTATGACAAACAAACTTATAGTATCCCAAACTCCTGTGGCAAGGTAGAAGTGAAAGTGAATGGGTGTAACGTCCCACCAACAGCTAATGTCATAAAGGGACGGGACCACAGTTTAAAGTCTCATCTGACAGACCAGGGGTGGAAATACTTTGAAAGTATTTTTGATGCCTTAGAGGCGAGGTTTGAACCCACAACCTCCGGATTGGAAGTCAGGTGTTCTAACCCCTAGGCCACAATCCATCCATGGCAAGGTAGAAACAAAGAATGGCATGCTTATGTTATATGAGACAAGACACGTGTTTTATATGTTATCTCCCTTGAGATAGCATATTACGGGGCGCCAAGTGGGACATGGCTCAATTTTGTCAACAAAATTCATTTTTGTGCCACAAAATTCAATTCTGTGTCACAAAATTCACTTTTGTGTCACAGAATTCAATTCTGTGTCACAAAATTCAATTCTGTGCCACAGAATTCAATTCTGTCCACAAAATTCAATTCTGTGCCACAGAATTCAATTCTGTCAATTCTGCACACGCATGTAAGAATAAGGACTACCATTGGTCAGAAACTGCACTGGAGAAATGGGTCACGGTCGCCGATCTACACATTCAATGTCGATGATTTATTTCTCATTCTGCCGATGATTCATTTCTCATTCTGCCATTTTGCTTCAACTATCTCCAAACAGTCAAACGTTGACAAACCCATTCGTATTTAAACTCATTTGCGTTATAATTGTACACATAATTCATGTACATGTAGATCTCCCGCGAGTACTGACGTCATTTAGTGTGTATCGCAAGGTACATTTGCCCCAGTTAAATCAATAATACACGCGCTGTGGCCTGTGTTCTGACTGCTGTCTGTGTTTATAAACAGAATGTGTGTATTGGGCCATTTGAGGAAACCATTTGTAGTATTTGTGTAGATACCATGGATACATGTACTAAGATGGTGTATACTGTAAATAATGCATGTAGACACAGATCCAATACCATTTGTTTCACAAGGTTAGATCTACTGTTAGAATACGACGTCATCTAATGTCATTTTCGAGCATAAAACGTTACCTGATAAATAGAATACCAGGCTAGTGTATTTTAATATCAAGTTTATCAGGCTCGGCTCGGAAACGGTAGGAATTCCTCGGCAAGCCTCGGAATTCCTACGCGTTTCCTAGGCCTTGCCTGATAAACTTGATATCAAAATACACTAGCCTGGTATTCTCTATATATGGGCATGCTCTCAGGTCTAGCTATATCCCGGCTACTTTATGTTTGACCCTGTTTACATAATTGAGGGAAAATTCTGAATATTTTTCTTATTTCTCCTTCAAAGTATATAGCTTATATGGTGTGACCACTCATTTGTAATCATAATATAACCAAAATAACTGTCCATAAAGAAGTATAATATTGATATATTGGGTTATATTTTCGCATTGAAATATTTAAAACCTGCAAAGTGTACTCCACCATCTAGTAAAATGGACTAAGACCGATCTCAACCAATCAACGTAGAGATGACATACGCAACTAATTTGTGTGGACAAAAATGAATTCTGTCTTCACAAAATTGAATTTTGTGACACAGAATTGAATTTTGTGACACAGAATTGACAGAATTGAATTTTGTGACACAGAATTGAATTTTGTGATTTTTAGTGTTACAAAACTCAATTTTGTACACATAATTAACCTGTCCTGCATGGCGCCCCGTACATATTGTGTCACGCAAATTTCTGTGGGGACAGCCATTGATCGTGCATCGCCTAAACGGTGAGTGCGATCTAGTTATTGTTCAACATTCAACATAACGAAATGAAGCTTTCGAATTTAACAAGATATACATGTAAATGTCAGATAAACACCTTGAGACGGTAAAATAACCAATTTCTGCATGTGTATGTTCTTTATTAATAATTTATTGATACAACTTTGACATTTTTATAACGCCAACATATCAAACACGCCAGATAAACGATTGCAATAATCACTCTTCCATGCGTTACATTAAAGATATAGGGTTAAATTGCTACGCTCGCGAGAGGTATGGAGAGGGGTAGCAATTTTGTTATCTAGTACGGAGCTAGCAGTAAAAAGGGGAGGGGGTAAACGATTTTCTATATATTTCAGTACTGACCCTGCAAGTTATAAACACCAGTGTGAATTACAAAGTTAAATTTCCCCACACACCGATCAGTTTTTGTGGAGATAACATATTTCAGTACTTTCAGTACTATGATTTAATTTTGTATCTAAGAAGATGTGTGATATCTCATGAAAAATATTTGCACGATTTACCACATTATCCGTAAATGTCGTCGAAAATTGACGAAAAGTTCCGAGCAATGGTTTCGGTTATAAATAATACGGACTTGTAGTTGTGTCAGTCATTTCACTGACGGCATTCGGTAACGAGACCGTGAGACAAATGGGACGTCAGCTTTTCTTTTCTTTTATGTCGTACTTTCCTCCTTTCGCTGGACCGCAACCAAGTAGATAATTAGCTTAGCACATATATATAATGGTTGTGTTTTACTGCATGTACAGTGGGGTCGGCGTGTAAGTGCACTCACGAACGAAAACAACAGGTTGGAACCAACCTGTCGTGTTTGTTCTTGTGTGCACTTACACGCTGACACCACTGTACTGTACAGCAGTTCATAAACTCACAGTATCATATGTGAATATTTACACAATACATTAAGTGGCAATATAGTTTATGTCTGTGCGAGTTAATATTGACCCCCACTCATTTTCTTCAGCCTGTCATTCTGTAGCGCGAAGCACGGATTTGTTATGCATTCTATTGTATCCAGGAATTCATCCTCGGAGACAAGAATAGCCTTGCCGTTCTAGTTGTTGTTGTCGAAAATAACACAAGTTAACCCTTTGAACCCGACAACCCGCTATATCGGGGTTGGCAAACAGTGCAGATCCAGATGAGCTTGCTCGTAACGAGCCGTCTCATCAGGATCTGCACTGTTTGCAAGTAATGTGCATAGCATTAGTACAAAAGCACTCCTTTTTCATAAATGGAATAGTCTGAAAATCAGTTTGTGACGACTGGCTTGGTCGGAAAATGAACATAAGACAGTCCATTCCAGTTATTTAGGTTTGAAAGGGTTAAGCTTTCTCCGAGGTTTGTATTCCAGATATTCACGCTGATTTTTCTTATTACATAACTACGAATATATTGAAACGAGGAAATAGATGTAGTTGTGACCCGGATATGCGTAACGGTTCGATGTAAGACACGGCAATGTGTTATCAGTCAGCGTGTATAGTCTTCAACCAATGCTTAACGATTTGCAGGATATATATGCGTAAACTTGACATTTGTTAGTGTATTAACACAGTGCAATACCATTATATTACACTAGTCTAGTGTAATGAGTATGAAATTAACTTGTTACAGAAAACAGGTTTGGTGACGAGTATAGCTTCAATGTATGTTGATGTGTTTATGCAATAAATATAATTTAACAATTTGTGATGATTTAATACGGTATTTATTAAACTCGTTGACTGAAATCAGTCAACGAGTTTAATAAATATCATATTACATCATCACTCATGTAAGATCTTCCATATATAAATCGCGGATATGTACTGCATAGACGGAAAATTTGCCTGAGTTGGCGAAATGTTGGTATGACCCTTATAGGAATGACGGTAAATTCGCTTCCTTACATAGCTATTACTGAACACCCACGTGTTATCAGATACTAACGCGATAAGAGTTCGTTCGCGCATTTATGTAGTAAAGAACAGATAGAAAGAGATATAGGACTGTTGTGCCGATTGCTTAAGTAATGAATATTAACAAGGTAATAGCTTAAGTAATATTCGTACACAAAACCTTTCATACGGATTAACAATTCAATGGATGTCACTCACGGTGTTTTCATTGATATTATCACAAGTACAATACAAATCATGGCAAACTGTGTACGTACATGTATTCCACACTATACAATGACATCTTAAACTTATAGTTGTTGTCAATTGACAAGAAGTTTCCAGCTTTGGACTATTATCTGATTATATCGGACGTAATGAAATTGTGAAATCGCTGTGGAGAGTTAAAGGTACATGCCCCGTGACTCAGTAGGCACAAAATGTTCTTTATAGGAATTAAATAAGTGTATATTTGTGTCACTATTCAACCAGTTCTAAACATTACGAGTGCCCGCTATACAGATATAATCATTTAGTAGTATTTATTTTACTGATAGCGACATGCGATGATATCAGGCTATTTACATATGCAGATGAGGCATGATATTTTTTTAATTATTTATACAAATTAAATGCGTCACCTGAAAAAATAGTATTTTCGACAGAGTATAAAGTATGATCATTGCACATTAAAAATAAATACAGAGAATAAATAGTAACGTCCGTTAACATTTTAAGGAAACATGGTTATCGCCCCTGATATGAGTGTGAACATTTACGTCTGATATCAAATGTATAATACTTCCAATCAATACGTGGTGAAATGGTGAATGAGTGTTTATTTTGCCACTAAATGTCTCAGATGCTGTCTCTGATATAAAGATCATGTTGTGCCTACGGAGTGGGCATGTATCTTTAATATATTATTAATCACGCTATAATATATGTGGTCCATTGCTGTGATTAAAATCTCAGTACAAATCGTGAGAAAAGTGAGTACAGTGGAACCTCTCTAAACCGGACACCCTGGGGATTCCACTGAAAATCAGGCATATGCCCATTTTAAATGTATTGGCGTGCTTTGCAATCATGAACATACATTAACATCTGAATAAATTAGTTCATTACTACTCGTGTTGTTGGAGGTACAGACAGGCAAAACGGTGCTTAATTAATTTCGAACCAATACTAACAAGGTGCATGATCACGTGGTTACAACAACAACAACGTCGCCCACTCCAAAGTAAGTCATGATTATTTGATAGTTTCCTTAATATGCAACGGATTTTGATGAAATATGGCGCAGCAAACGCGTCTTCATGAGCTGCATTTGGTGGTCTATGGAGTTTGGCACAGACTTATGTCGTTTTTGCGAAGAATCGATTTCCGTGTCGGAGACGACAGAAGTTTGGGCGAAAATACAGAGACCACCAAATGCAGCTTTAACAAGACGCTTTTGATGCGCCATATTTCATCAAAATCCGTTACGTAATAAGGACACTATACAATAATACGTACTTTGAATCGGTACTTGTTGTTGTTGATAGTACTACTTGATCATACACCTTGACTAACACATTACTGCTCTCTTACAGAATGGCGAAATTATGTATATTGACCAGTACCCGTGCTTATAACACTCCTTGAATATCTACTCATTCTCATGTTCCAACCATAGCACAGCCTCGGCCAAACAGACTTCCTGATTTCGGGCACGTTGGACGAGGTTGAACTGTGCTCAGTCTCAACCAATTATTCTACCTGTATTCGTGTACGAACATGGAGAACGTACTCGTTTTTATATACACCAGACTGCTCGAAGAAGCACGCTGATATTCAGCGTCTACACTGGTAATCAAATTGGTGTTAAGTCGATTTCTGTATAATATTTGCCCAATTATTATTAAATGTAGATTTCCATATATGAAACCCTTTAATATCATGTATGAACAAAGTGTGTATTTGATATATTCGCGACAATGCCACCGTGTACATTATAGCTAATGCTAAATATGAGTTGAAATTGAATGTAGAAGAAAATCTCACAATATCACTGTGACGTAGATTAA
This sequence comes from Conchocele bisecta, assembly GCA_029237695.1. Lineage (NCBI taxonomy): Eukaryota > Metazoa > Mollusca > Bivalvia > Lucinida > Thyasiridae > Conchocele > Conchocele bisecta. The sequence goes on from CM055266.1 coordinate 129,569,322, forward strand.
CGTTAATACACATATTATATCAATTGTGTCGATATCTATGTATGGAAAACACTCGGAAGTTAAAATACGACACAGTCCGGTGGCCGGCAAAATTGCCATTAGTGCATTCGTGACCAGTGTATATTCAGGTCAGTAGCCTATTTCACCAACATTGCAAAGTATACTTATCTAGCAAAGTATACTTTGAGGGAGAAATTTTCAATTTAAAGATAAATTTATTAATTTTTATTATACTGAATTTATTACATTATCACAGCCATTTTGGCTGTGATAATGTAATAAATTCAGTATAATAATTCTGCATACTTTTAATCATCAAATATATGCAGTCGTTAGTTCTATATGAAATAATGCATTTCGGGAAAATTAATGATTACTCCCTCAAAGTATACTTTACTAGATACATGTAAGTATACTTTGCAATTTTGATCTAGCTCTTCGCGTGCATAATTAAGGACGGTTCTGTGGCTAAATGACGAATGCATTGATCTGAGGCTACACTGGCCGACATCGTCATAACGTTCCTTACATGGACATCTACCGAGCCCCGCAGGGGACGTATAATTATTTTTCATTAATCTATTCCCACGAAATAACAATTTGTTCCCAAGAATTAACAATTCGTTCCCTCAATTTAATAACGAATTGTCAATTCGAGGGAACGAATTGTTATTTCGTGGGAACGAATTGTCAATTCGAGGGAACGAATTGTTATTTCATGGGAACGAATTGATAATTCGAGGGAATTAATTGTTAATTCGTGGTAACGAATTGTTATATCGTGGGAACGAATTATTATTTCGTCGTGGGAACGAATTAATAAAAAAAATTCCATGTCACCTGCGGGGCTCCGTATGCGTCATACCGCGAACATGGATATTACTACCTTACGTGTGCAAACAACGTAGACCAGCCTGCGCATTCGCTCAGTCTGATATGGGCCTACGTTGTTCGTCATTCAGTCAATTTAACGATGTTTTCACTGATGCTGCTCTCCGCGCCGGCGTAAAATGTTTCACGTCGAAAAATTCGCCGGTTTTCGGACGAGACGCAACTCTACATAGAGCTATCGCATAAACGCATTTTTCGTCTAGTAACCGGCGCAAATTTCTTGCGCCGGTTACTAGACAAAAATGTGTTTATGTAGCATATTTTGCCTTAGGTATAATAATTCGCCTCCGATATTTTATCTACCTCGCGAGAGGTATGGAGCGGGGTAGCAATTTTGTTTCTAATTTTGCCTGTGTCTGAATGGAAATTCGTCAGGAATCCCGCGTCTATTTCGACGTAAACACCAGTGAAATACATGTACATGTACTACTATTTAGTAGTAATCAGTAATTTGATTTGTATAAGTACAGTAAGAATCAGTAACGACAATGATGACACACGTCCCAAAGGTCTCGTTATCAACCGGTGGCACAGAAATCAGCGACGGCGCACTCATTATATTCTACTTGTTGTATTGGCGAGTTCTTCCAGAAATATTTGAACGTTTGACAATCTAGATGTGTAACATATGTCTACGTTCTGGAAAGGTCCCTTCCGATTGGGGGAAAGGTATCATTAGTCCTATACCGAAGTCAGGCACCTTGGATCATAGAGACCCACTTTCATATAGGGGCATTAGTCTATCCTCTACATTGTATAAATTGTATGCTTCGATTTTAAACGAGCGGTTGACTAACTGGGCTGACGCAAATGAGAAGTTAACGGAATACCAAAATGGGTTTAGGAAACACGAAAAAAGAAACGTCTGTCTACGTTCTGCGCTTTCATTGACTTCAGAAAAGCATATGACTGTATAGATAGGAACATTGTATGGAAAAATTTGATCAGTAATGGTTTAACTGGCAAGATTTTTAATACAGTCAAATCTCTATATTCATGTGTATCAGCCTGCGTACGGGTTAATGGGTTTGTCAGTGACTGGTTTAGTGTAACTTCCGGTTTGCGTCAGGGTTGTTCGTTATCACCACTCATGTTCAACATGTTTATCAATGACTTGGCAATACGGATTAATGCCCTCAGAAAAGGTATACATATCGGTAATGAAAGAATATCTGTGTTATTATATGCTGATGACGTTGTGATTATTGCAGATAGTGAAGTTGATCTACAATACATGTTGTGCGAGTTAAATGGTTGGTGTAGCACGAACAATATGAACATAAATCATGGCAAAAGTAATGTCGTTCATCTTAGACATAATGCTATACCCAGAACGCGGACAGTATTTTAATGCGGAGATCACACTGTTGATGTTATTGACAAGTACAAATATCTTGGCTTGATTTTGAATTAATTTCTCGATTATAATATCACCGCTAAAATGGTAGCACAGAGCGCTAGTAGGTCTTTGGGTCTTCTGATTGCAAAGTTTAAGAGAATGGGTGGAATGCCATACAGAGTTTATTCGAAATTATATTACTCTCTTGTATGGTCTGTTATATCATATGGAGCTGCAATTTGGGCTACTAAACCATACTCATGCATCGATGCTGTACAGAACCGTGCAATGAGATTCTTTCTAGGAACAGGTAAATATACCCCATCAGCGGGAGTGGCAGGTGACATGGGATGGGAACCACCTATCATAAAGCAATGGAAATGTATTGCACTTCACTGGTACCGGCTAACCCATATTGATTTTTCTAGAATTGCGTACAAGGTATTTGCATGGGGTTCGGTACAAGGCAACACAAGGTGCAAAAACTGGTGCTACACTGTTCAATGTAAGTGGGCTAATCTTGGTTTGGCTCCTGATACTGTACATACCCTTTCTATAAATGTATTAGTCAACGAAATTGTTAAGCAATTAATGGAAAGTCATACAGGCACCGAATGGTATTCCACTGTGAATAGAATGACTAGTTTACGGGGATATGGGGGTAACAAACTTAGGCGTTATAAACTGTTTAAGCAGACATGGGGGTGGAAACATACTGTAAACTTGTGTTGCCTCGAACACACAGATCTGCTTTCGCTAAGTTTAGATGCGGCGTAGCCCCATTACGGTTGGAAACTGGTCGTTATGAACAACTGTCTATTGGCGATAAGGTTTGCCCTTTTTGTATGACTCAAGTAGAAGATGAGTACCACGTACTGTTTAGCTGCCATATATACAACGACATACATATTGATCTATACGAAAAAGCATGTTCTATTGAACCACTGTTCGCTGAAATGACTGATGATTCCAAATTTGTTTTTATTTTCTCGAACTGTAATATAATACGATTTTGTGCCAAAACCCTTTGCTATATTTTAAATCGAAGATCTGCACTGTTGTACAAATATTACAATTATAGTACCACGTGTGAATTAGTGTACGTGTAAATAATGCAACTATTTCTTATTACAAAGGCGTGTTTTTTAGTTGTTGTTGTTTTTCTTTTTTTTTTTTTTCTTTTTTTGTATTCATTTTAAGCTCAGTTGCATATTGGTGTGTAGTCCTTTTAAAGTTTCAATAGAAACATATTATTCAAGTAATTTATTTTATGTATATGCTGAAATGTAATTATAACTGCTCATTAAATGAGCCGTCTCTTATAATTCTTACAGAATGGCAATTGTACATGTACCTGTATTGTTTTATTGCTATGTATTTTATGATGTACAGTTGATGAGACGTAAATAAACAATGAGGGACATTAGTAGTATTTATATTACCTCCCTTATCAGATAAAGACCAAGGATAACCACATAGTGAGTTGGTCCTTATATTTGGATTCCTCTGCCTTTATCGCTGTTTCACAATGAGATAGTGCAGTAATTCTGTTTGGATTTATCATGAATGTGTTAATTGAAATGATTACTCAAAACATAATTTTGCATAAGTAAGTTCAAAGAACACATATGTGGGATGGCTTTCCAATCTGATAATATCTGACCAAGATATTACAGATCATAGATCACCATGCCGTGCAAAGAAATCAAGGCTAAAAACAGAGGAAACCAATTTCTAGGACCAATCCAGTTTTGAAGAGTATTCAAGGGAGACAACTGACTAATGTCTCTCAAAGAACTTGTATTTTGGCAATATAGTAGTACTTTGACAATCTTAATCCGTGTTTTGGCAATCTAACATATGTCTGCTTCACGACACCTGCCCACATTATACGGCTATATAAACAATGCAAAATCAATAATTTGTTCGATAATATTAAATTTGATAAAACTTTAAGAATGAGCCTTCTTTTTATTTCGTGAAATTTGGTTTAATATTGATTTTATTGCAAAAAACAATTTCCCCATGTTAAATCCCCATAATATTGTCTATTGGGATTTAACATGAGGATTTTGTTATGCTGTAGATGTCTCTGTCTCGTTGACACCAAAAACACGGAGATATATTTTCTTCATTGCATACAATGTAGCATGTCTGTTGATCATTTCCACGCCGATGTTTATACCTCAGTAACCAAGAACCCACTTTTCAGACGTTTCATGGCACCAGGCCTTTATCAAAGAATTTGTATTTCCTGTCCGCTAAGCGGCATCCATTTTAGATTTCATATTTATTATTGTGAAATCTAAAATGGATGCCATTTAGCGGATAGTGCCACTAATTCGTTTATAAATGCCATGGGCCGCAACGTTGAAAGAGTGGTTAACCCTTTCAACACCACACGCCTGTATAGCGGTAATGGCAAACAGTGTAGATCCAGATGAGCCGGCTCGTGACGAGCCGTCTCATCAGGTTCAGCACTTTCTGCAAGTAATTTTCATATTTTTGAGAACAAAAACAGCCCATTTTTGTGACCATTGCATTGGTTGCAAAATTAACATATCAAATTCCATTCCAGTTACTTTGGGGTGAAAGGGGTAAATATGATAATACCGTTCCTGTGAGATAACCGGGCATGCTCTCGTTTCCATTCCAGAAGGTAACCCCAATGTAAGCTCCTCACTGGAAGCACTACCGTTATCCAACAGAATGGCTGACACGGACAACCCGCCTACACCAGACAACCAGCCAGCACCAGTCAATGAGCCGACACCTGATAATGTGCCGACACCACCACCGACAACAACGACGGAGGCAGGTGACACGGAGCCAGACAAAGAGGGCACAGAAACAATCACAACAGGGGAAAACAATCCCCAACCTGCTTCTGGAGAAGCTAACGAGGCAAAAGACGATGTAGAGCCCGATACAACGGTGTCAAAGGAAATAAACAACGAAACAGAGGAAAACAATATACACTCAGCTAAAGCTGGTTCGACGGATATAAGTGAGGATAAAAACGATGATATACAGACCAGTACTGAACATGGCGAGGTTGAGAAGCAACCAGAGAGTATGGAAGCAGGAAACAATGACGATAATAAGGGTGAAGCAACGAATCAGGACGACACACAGAATGACGAAACTACGAAAACTGATACCGACTCAGTGAAAGAAGGACAGACGGACGAGGCTACACTACCAGATCACAAGGAAAATGGAGATGCTGGGGGGAACAAGGAAACGAAGACGGTTAGAGAACCAATAAGGGCAGGTATGTTAGTTTGAAGTAAATGTCACGGTATGAATGTAACTCACGATACTCAGTTGGTATGTATTCGTGCCCGGTTTAGTTAGCTCAGTCGAGTGTATGGTAAGCCAGAGGTCCCGGGTTCGAGTCACGGATCTGTGCACATATTATCGCCATGTGACACAACATTATGGGTTGGTAACGATCTTGATCTCATGCCCTAAGGTTTATGCAGCAATGCTCAGAAATTGAAAGTGTCAGTGGAATAATAAAATTGAACGGGTGAGTCGAATAAGGGGGCTAACTCCCTCGTGGAGTTAGCCCCCTTATTCGACTATATAGTGTTGACTTTTACTGAAACGTCTCTGATCCGGACTGGGGATTTGTCAGGGTGTCCGGTTTAGAAAGGTTCCACTATACTTACATAATATACGAACCAACCATACACAAAAGCATAGGTCATGGATATGCCCACAAACAAGGCCGTTTAGAAATGGTGGAATTTGATAAGAAACAAAGACAGTCTATTCAGCTGTACAACAAAATAAATACATCCCATTATAGATCGCTATTAATATGCAACATACCCGTTGTTTGTTTAACGGTTCACTTAGTTTTAATTGTTTCAATTAATCGCCTCAATGTAGTTATGTGCACGCAGGCTATATCGTTTATCCATTAACATTAACGCGGCTACACTCGAGTTTTTTTTTTTATTCACGACATAATTATACACATCTGTTTACGAGCTACAACTTGGATATTGAACACTTGCAGCAAGGTTAACATTGATATTTAGGAATTTTATGTGCAGCATATAGTGGATTTATCAAACAGCAGCGGTTACCAAGACTTAGTGTACCCGTGAAATAGCGTCGCACTCTTTTACGTCGTTTATTGCTGCATTTTCATGTACCTGTCGCCATGAAATTGGATGTGGATTTTACTGGCAAGTCTCTTCACAATATTTGCACGTGCATGTACGTTTAGCAAATACATAATTATATTGGCCGGAAAACATGCTTTTTATGATATTCAGTTGAAAGTCATGTATTTCATAAACTGTCCAAGCAGGGGACATGGATTTTTTTTATTAATTCGTTCCCACGAAATAACAATCGTTCCCTAAATTTAACAATTCGTTCCCACGAATTGAAAATTCGTTCCCACGAATTGAAAATTCGTTCCCACCAATTAACAATTCGTTCCCTCAATTTAACAACAACAATGGCTGAAAGTGTTGAAAGCGCTCCACTCCAAACGCGTCTTCATGTGCTGCATTTGGTGGTCCCGGGAGTTCGGCACATACTTATGTCATTTTTGCGAAGAATCGATTTCCGTGTCAGTAGACACGGAAATCGATTCTTCCCAAAACCACAGAAGTTTGGGCCAAAGTACCGAGACCACCAAATGAAGCTTAACAAGACTCGTTTGATTCGATATATTTCATCAAAATCCGTTACATATTAAGCACATTATAAAATAATGCGTACTTTGAATCGGAGGAATTCTGGAAGTTTTATAATTGGTTGTTGTTGTTGTTGTAACCACGTGCTCATACACTTTGAAACATTTTATATTTGAATCATGCAAACTTTCATTTTCGATTGTGTCTGATATCTTTGTATTACTTGTGTCCCGATTCTTTTCTTAGGCCGGGAACATGTTTATTATAGGAATGAATGGCATTTTTGTGGAATTTATCGGGGTATAAACTTGGAAAAGTCGCGGGAATACTGGACGAAGGCCGGAAGGCGTCGTCCAGTATTCCCGCGACTTTTCCAAGTTTATATCCCCGATAAATTCCACAAAAAGGCCATTCATTCCTTATAATTCCAGCATTTGAAATAAATTCATCAAGAAAATGTGTTTATTTTCCGTTTTCTTAACAATTATTTTAACTGCGCCTCACGGTTACGGAAAGTAGTTCGGCATGGAGTTTACTGGGATATAAATTCTGGACAGAGACTTGCTACGGACCAATCAAATGTTAGGGAATTGTGTAAACATTTTGTGCTGGAATTATCAACATTTGAATAGTGTTAATAACTTCATTGTATTAAGTTTATCAGATTTGCATTCCGTTAATATGCTTAGGCCAGTGCGAGAATGTGCTAAGAGGTGTTTGTCCAAATAACTTAACAGAGTGTTGCTACATTCGGGCACATACATTCATCTTGAATGAAGTCCAGAAGAGGTGAACATAGCTATGTATCGATTCGAAATTTCAATAGAAATTGGTTAGAATTTTAAGGATTTACATTTTGTGAGAATGAATCGGGGATATAAACTTTTAAAAGTCAAACAACACTGGCTAAAGGGCTTTCGAAAGTCTTCTCCCCGATAAATTATCCAAACATGACTTCTTTCCTAACTTGTGCTGCACTTCGCACTGATGTAAACTGTGTCACTCAGCTCTGCTTAGAACTATTGCATAAACTCATTTTTCGTCTAGTAACCTGAGCATTTGTTGCGCCGGTTACTCGACGGAAATGTGTTAAACAGTATCTTCCGCATGTAACTGAATGGGAATTCGTCAGGAAGCCGGCTATTTCGACGTGACACATTTTACGCTGTTGCAGGGTGCAGCACACGTGTAGCTATTGAAAGTTCGTATCTGTAAAGTAAAGTAGGTATAGCCAGCCAGCTTTGACATATGAGGCACTTTGATAAACCAGTAGCCGATTTCACCAGCATTGCAAAGTATGCTTTTGTAGCCAAGTATACTTTGAGGGAGAAATATTCAATTTTATGATAAATTTATTAATTTTTATTATACTGAATGTATTACATTATCACAGCCATTTTGGCTGTGATAATGTAATACATTCAGTATAATAATTCTGAATACTTGTAATCATCAAATATATGCAGTAGTTAGTTCTATATGAAATAATGCATTTCATTAAAAATAAATAATTGCTCCCTCAAAGTATACTTTGCTAGAAAAGTATACTTTGCAATGTTGGTTAAATCGGCTACAGGCATCCGGCAGGCAGGCATTATGGTACCATTTTATTTAGCTAGTCGGTAGCTCACCGACCGGCCATATCAGCCCGAGCGAAGGTTCGTACCTTCGACCTCCCAGTTGTGATGCGGATGCCTTATCCACTAGGCCACGTAAACTGGCATAATATCTTCCTTCCCGGTTACAGGGTCTCCGCTGGCCACCGAGGAACTGAAGAAGAAGATGAGCAAGAACGAGGACCTACAGGAGAAACTCGACTCGGCCCTGGGGCACCAACATACAGAGAAACAGGCATACAAGGTACGGTGGCGCCTCCCCAAGCCGGGCACCATAAAGTGGTCCCTAGAGGTTCTACGATACGGAAGCGTTTGTTTTGTTGTTGTTGTTGTTTGTTATTGTTGTTTTGCAGAGTTACTCCCCAACTGTACCAGGCCGCCCTACGGTACGACTATAAATTGCTAACTTGTGAAGATAGAAGAAACGCACACACATAATAAACAGCGTACAGCCTTATTGATGAACGCTGTATGCTGTTTTATTATGTGTGTGCGTTTTTTCTATCAACATTTACTTTTTGATAGAAAAAACGCACACACATAGTAATACAGCATACAGCGTTCACCAATAAGGCAGTGCGGGTGTGGTGGTACGATAGGTTTTGCAGGCTTGTGCCCATAACTAGATCTGCATATTGCACTGTATGACCAGTTCAAAACAACAAAAACGAAACAATCCCGTATCTTGGACGGTGTCACAGTTTTTTAAGAGTTACATGCCCACAACTAGGCAAGTTACGGCATTAATTTGCAGTTGGAGATGTGCATAACTTAGTATTGACAATTGCTTTATATTAGGGCCGTTTTGAAATTTCCGACTTAACTGTCTTTATGCACGAACTTTGCACTGGGGTCTAACGTATTGCATATGTTATTCGAAATAATGAATGTTTAAACTGCTTAGTAGTGCACTAAAAGCCTCACAACATTCACTATTATTTGTCACATGGTTTTCTATAATTGTATTGTAAATCTCTGTAGTGTACGGCAAGTCACATTCACACAATAATTCCTCAATCTCGGGTATGACGTCGTAAATTGGGAGTTCTGCTTCAACAGCATTCGCTTATGGGGTTATGGGTTGTGCGACCAGTGAAGATCCAGATCAGCCTGTGCATCTGCACAGTCTGATCAGGATCTGCACTGTTCGCCATTCCATCAATGAAACACCCGACATGATTCTAACAAGAATACATATCCTTATCAGAACACACAGTGTGGTATTTGATCAGGAAATACAATGCTGGCAAATCCCATAAGCTTCATTTCGCCAGTCACACAGCCATGAACACGAAATAAAACAGCTAACCTTTATCACAGGTTGAAGTAACGGACCAGGTCTACAAATGCATTAAACAGAGCTAAAACTATCAGTAAGTGAAAAACAAAATATGTTAATGGATTGTTTTCCGTACTACCTGTTATAACACATACTGTCTTATAACAGGGAGTAAAACAACAGTCATTAACTGGTTTTAACTTACTGGTATATTTAATTAATTTATAGACCATGGTCCGTTACTTCAACCTGTGACCTATATTTTTTCAGAAACTGACTGAGGAGAACGCGCGCCTACAGAAACACCATGACGACATGGAAGCTAAATACAACGAGATGGTGGGTAAACACGTGACGATGGAGGAGGAGCTGGAGACCCTGGGGCGACGGAGCGAGGACCAGAAGGACACGATACTGCGACTGGAGAAGGAAATCAAAATACTGAAGGAGACACAGGGAGGCGACGACATGATTAAAGACTTGCGGGAGAAGTTGATCAGGTTGTCTAAGGAACAGGAGGAGAAGGATCGCAAGTTGCAAAGCTTGAATAAGGAGTTAAACTCGACGAGGGACCAGCTGAAAGAGGCCCAGTCGGGCACCGCCAATCACGAAAACGAGCCCCCGAAATCTAAATCCTGCATAATCATGTGATCATGGTAATCACGTGATCGATATGTGGTAATCACATGACCGATATGTGGTAGTCATGCGATCGACATGTGGCAATCACGTGATCAATATATGGTATTCATGTGATCGATACGTGGTAACCACGTGATAGATATGTATTAATCACGTTATCGATATGTGGGAATCTCACGATCGATATGTGGTAATCATGTGATTGATGTGTGGTAATCACGTGATCGATATGTGTTAATCACGTGATCGATATGTGGTAATCACGTGATCGATATGTGGTAATCACGTGATCGATATGTGGTAATCATGTGATCGATATGTGGTACTCACGTGATCGATATTTGTTAATCACGTGATCGATTTGTGGTAATCATGTGATCTATATGTGATAATCATGGGATCGATATGTGGTAATCATGTGATCGATATATGGTAATCATGGGATCGATATATGGTAATCACATGATCGATATGTGGTAATCATGTGGTCGATATGTGGTAATCATGTGATCGATATGTGGTAATCATGGGATCGATATGTGGTAATCACGTGATCGATATGTGGTGATCACGTGATCGATATGTGGTAATCACGTGATCAATATGTGGTAATTATGTGATCGATATGTGGTAATCACGTGATCGACATGTGTTAATCAAGTGACCGATATGTGGTAATCACGTGACCGATATGTGGTAATCACGTGATTCATAAGTGGTAATTATGTGATCGATATGTGGTAATCACGTGATCCGTATGTAGTAATGATGTGATCGATATGTGGTAATCACGTGATCGATATGTGTTAATCATGTGATCGATATGTGGTAATCACGTGATCGATATGTGGTAATGATGTGCTCGATATGTGGTAATCACGTGATCGATATGTGATAATCACGTGATCGATATGTGTGCTATTATTGTGACTGGATGGTAACCTGTTACGATTTTTTTATTTAATTTGCATATTAACTAAATTATTATGGATGATTGAATATGGGCCGCGATATGACCAGCTTTAATGACATCTGCTGTTCAACAGTTAGTTAGCCGAGACCGAATAGTGCGTTTGAGGTATACGTGTATATGAGGAATTTGCGATGGTGACATAAGCCCGGAACGAACACCGGAGCCAAATATATGCTAACCGCGATGTACATTAATGTATAGAACATGGTTGGCCAACTTTAAATAGGATATATTATTGTGAATGATTTCGCCTCAACAGATTTTCTGAAATCTAGTTTTTCTTCAATAGAGATACGTGAGTTTTATTGAATGGTCAAACTGATAGGTTACCATGAAGACACATTATAAATTATTTGGTTTTATTACATGATTTGCCGTACCAATGCATTTCACTTTATGTATCTACTTGCTCCAACAAGTAGATACAGAAAGTGAAATGCATTGGTACAGAGAATCGTGTAATAAAACCACAGTTGTGTTGTTATGTCAGTTTTATATTTCTGTTTCATTTAGAATACTTGTGAGCGATGAGTTCGTTCCAGAGAGAATTTTAGACATATTTTTAAACCAGCATCGTCACGCTGTGGCATATATTTGTAATACGTGAATTCAAAACGATAACTCTTCATCAAACTACTACTAATAGTATTACAGTTGTGCATGTACTAAATATTGTTGTCGGTATCATCATATTTAAATTTACAATCATAATTACACTGAACATACATGTAGATTACACATTTCCGGGTTCTTTGCCGTCGTTTGCCAATTCATTTCAACTCTCTTCACAATGCCAAAATGTCTTATTTCCTGCATGGTACGAATCCATCTCAATAACATTAGACTGTTGTACATACACAATCAACGTCATTTCCATAAAAATATTAATTCAGTTATTAAGGATAGTACCGCATGGTAAAAATACAACTCAATAACATTAACCGGAACATACTATTAATGCGGATACATCTTTACTGGTATGAAATTTAATAAATATTTTATTTTTATTTTTGTTATTTCCCAATGGATGTATATGTTGTGACCACTCATTTGAACCGTCTCAACGAGACGGGCCAAATGGTGGTCGCGACATATACTTCTGAGCGTATAGAAGGAAAATATTTTTACGTATCCTCAGCATGAAAAGTGCTAACACTGCGGTACATACCCAATGGATTTTTTAAAATAATTATTAGTTATTATATGAATTAAATCAGTTCCACGAACACATTATCCGAGTGGAATCTCCTGGAAATGAAAGCGACAGATGGTCACGAGCCGTTTCATCTATAGAGGTATGTAGTGTTGAAGTGTTAAATATGGCACTAATTAAGCCAGTACTCTGGATATCAACGAAACTTTCATTAGTCGAACTGAAAGTGGTTGCTCCAAATATATCTGCACATTTTAGGATCTTTGTGGCTCTGTTACAGTTTAATCGTACCGTGTAGGATTTATGGCGCCAAGTACTGTATACATACGTTTATCGAACTAACGTTTAGACAGAACCTGTGATGGTTACACATAACATTAAGTACCTTTCTTCATAGTTGGGCCGAGGATCGCCGATGGTCATAATGGAACCAACAACATTTGCAACAAGTGTAGACCCTGATCATCATGCTCATTCATTGAGTCGCATTTTTATAACTGTTTTGCTTCTTGTAATATGCATACTGGCGTGTTTGAATGGCGAACAAAGTGAACTCTTTCAACACCGTGTCGGTGATCTGGTACTACACTCATCGCAGGGGACGTAGAATTTTTTTTTTTATTAATTCGTTCCCACGATATAACAATTCGTTCCCACGAATTAACAATTCGTTCCCACTGGAACGAATTGTTATTTCGTGGGAACGAATTGTTAAATTGAGGGAACGAATTGTTAATTCGAGGGAACGAATTGTTAAATTGAGGAACGAATTGTTATTTCGAGGGAGCGAATTGCTATATCGTGGGAACGAATTGTTAATTCGGGGGAACGAATTGTTAAATTGAGGGAACGAATTGTCATTTCGAGGGAATGAATTGTTATTTCGTGTGAACGAATTAATAAAAAAAATCCATATCCCCTGCGGGGCTCCGTAGGTACTACACTCGTTGCAAATGTAGTAAGGTCCATTTCGTTAGCTAGTGTACTTTGTATAAAAACAAAATTGCTACCCCGCGTCATACCTCTCGCGTAGATGACATATCGGAGGCGAATTATTGTAGCTATACTTTCACAGACTGAAAGTGAATGATTGGCGATCAGGGGGCCGTTTCACTAAACTTCTTACGATTAAAATGTTCGTAAGCGCAAATTTAGAATCGTCTGCAAATTTGAATTGATGGATTTACATTTATTGAGCATAGGCTGCATATGCAGCCTATGTTCAATAAATGTAAATCCAACAATTATTTACAAGAAAACAATGTTAATGTGAAATTTACAGACTATCATAGTTTTGCACTTACGAACATTTTAGTCGTAGGAAGTTTAGTGAAACGGGCCCCTGTCTCCCACGTAATATGTGTAGTAACCATGTCCTAATCCGTCCATAATAGGAAATGGAATCTAGTCGTATACTGTATAGCCTTTTCTCTAAAATTATACATGTAATTCATTTACTATTTATTTATTTATTTTATGCTCACGTATTTTCCATGTATTTGCATTGTGTTATTAACCGTTTCACCCAAAGTAATTTGACGACTTTTGAAATTGACGGTCTAATTCTAGAAGCAAAATTGCTACCCCGCTCCATATCTCTCGTAGTTAACATATCGGAGGCGAATTATTGTGGCTAGTCTAATTCCAGACTATGATTTAGCTGTATACACCACCGCCTGCGCTAATCTTGCCAATATTTGTCAATTTCTTTATTTCAAAACACTTCAATTATATCGTTCTTGAAAACAAGCAGCTTGACTGGCTGAGCCTGAGCTGGGCTACAGCGCAGGATCAGACAATCAAACTGCCTGATTGCGAGTTGACAGAGCCAGTAGATGATCAGAGATAATCTGAGCAAAATTAATGCTGGCGGTTGTGTAATTAGCCCTGGTTGGAGCAGCCTGTTGTGTGTATGGTCTGGGAACCGAGCTCGCCGGGTAATTGGTTAGCTGATACCGCTGGGAATTTCTAATCAGTTAATGCCCCATATGAGACCCGCCATACGATTGTGTACCTAAGAACATGTGCGATATCTCATGAAAAAATTTTACGATATTTTCCGTAAATGACGTCGAAAGATGACAAAATTTTCGTCATCTTGCGACGTCATTTACAGAAAATATCACATTTCTGTATATATAGTTCATGAAGAATCGCACATGTTCTTAGCTAGGTTGGCGCTACTGGTAGCCGCAGTAGCCATTTGGCTACTAATATTTCAGAAATTGACATTTTGGCTACTAATAATTTGAGAAATTATTTGAAAAAGTATATTTTTACAACTATTGGAGAAAATGTAAAATAGCATTGTCTATTTTTCTTCATTTTATCGGTCCATTTTGGCTACTAATTTCAAATCCTATTGCCTACAATACTGCCCTCCCAAGTCAAACTGCAGTATCTGTTAAACTGCAGTATCTGCACTATGATGCTACGCTGACCCTGTGCAATCATCCCAAGTCAAACTGCAGTATCTGTTAAACTGCAGTATCTGCACTATGATGCTATGCTGACCCTGTGCAATCATCCCAAGTCAAAATGCAGTATCTGTTAAACTGCAGTATCTGCACTATGATGCTATGCTGACCCTGTGCAATCATCCCCACCTGGGGATGATTGCACAGGGTCAGCATAGCATCATAGTGCAGATACTGCAGTTTAACAGATACTGCAGTTTGACTTGGGAGGGCAGAATAGTTTTAGGTACACAATCGCATGTCTCATTATGCTATTATATACACGTGCTCATGTCTGAGGTATAGTTATTAATCGATTTTAATTTCCGAAAAGTTCGATGTATCTACCTATAAATAATAATCAATAATGTGTACGTTTGTTGTACTACCTCCATAGTCGAATCGTCGTTATTCGCCAATATAGATTTGTAAAAAAAATCGAATATTTTCCGCAAATTATGTCGAAAATGTACAAATAAATCAAAGCTCGTGCCAACCTTCCGCAGTAGCTATAAAGTGTGTATCCGCTTTATGGAAACATTCACATGTAAACAAATCAACGGTGATGTGACAAGGACGGTAATACGTGAGCTGTATTTAGTGGTATCATAGTTTGGCAATACTATGATAATATCGGGTTTATTTCATTGTCACAAAGGCAATAATCTATATTTAGGATTGCCATAACAAAGAGTTACAATCTGATAACACTGTTATCAGATCGTGACTCTTTGTTATGGCAATCCTAACTGTGTTACCCGTACGAACCATAATACAGTGGAACCTCACTAAACCGGACATCATTTTCCCTCATGATAGGGTAACTTTGATGGACTTCACTGTTTATCGCCCATGACACTATCTGTTCGTGATCGCAAAATCTAAAACATTCATTGCAATTGTCATATACCTGATTTACAGTGGAACATCTCTATACAGGACACCCTGGGACCTCCCAGGGTGTCCGGTTTGGAGAGGTTCCACTGTATATACAGTTTGTTAGAAGTAGGGCATGAGATATACCGACTACACTACCTACTGCGCTAATATTTGCCAATATTTGCCAGTTTCTGTTTTTCAACATACTTTCATATTGTACTTGAAGTCAAGCAATTTGATTGTCTGAGCCTGAGCTGTGCTACAGCTCAGGCTCATACAATGAAATTGCTTGATTGCGAAGGGGTCCCCAGGGTGTCCGGTATAGAGAGGTTCCACTGTACATGAGTCACACCACAAGACAAAAAAAGTGCTTTAATGAAGTTATTCCCAGTAGTGGGCGGCTCGCTATTGAGAAAGCATGTCTGGGGGCCGTTTCACTAAACTTCGTACGACTAAAATGTTCGTAAGTGCAAAATTATGATAGTCTGTAAATTTCACATTAACAATGTTTTGTTGTAAACAATTGTTGGATTTACATTTATTGAGCATAGGCTGCTTATGCAGCCTATGCTCAATAAATGTAAATCCATCAATTAAAATTTCCAGACGATCCTAAGTTTGCACTTACGAACATTTTAGTCGTAAGAAGTTTAGTGAAACGGCCCCCAGATGTGGAATGTCCATCCATGCAAGATAACATGGGCGTGCTAGTTGATCAGTACGAAGCCCCACAGGGGACGTATCATTCTTTTTTATTATTTCGTTCCCACGAAATAACAATTCGTTCCCTCAATTTAACAATTCGTTCCCTTGAATTAACAATTCGTTCCCACGAAATGACAATTCCGAATTCGTTCCCTCAATTTAACAATTCGTTCCCACGAAATAACAATTCTACGTCCCCTGCGGGTCTCCGTAGATCAGGGACTATACTGGTAACAAAAGCCCACTAAGCCGAGTCGTCGGTCACACATAATAATAAATTATATGTAATTAGTATAGCTGAGTCCGTGTATTTGACGGGATTACGCACTCGTGCTGCACTCCGCGCCGGCGTAAAGTGTTTCATGTTGAAAACCGCACTAGGAGGCCGTTTCACTAACCTTCGTGCGACTAAAGTGTTTGCAAGTGAAACATTATGATAGTCTGTAAATTTCACATTAACAATGTTTGCTTGTAAACAATTATTGGATTTACATTTATTGAGCATAGGCCGCATATGCAGCCTATGCTCAATAAATGTAAATCCATCAATTGAAATTTCGAGACGATCCTAAATTTGCACTTATGAACATTTGTATCGTACGAAGTTTAGTAAAACGGGCCCCAGTGTCCTGACGAGATACCACTCAGACTGTGCGGATGCACAGGCTGATCTGGATCTACACTGATCGCATAATCCATAAGCCCCATTTCTCCAGTCACAGTCATGTGTATGCATGTAAGAGGCTTTACTCCAGGTATTATTAGCGGATTATCGATAATACCTAAATCTACATGGATTATCTCCCCGTACACATGAAATAATCGCTACAACCACTGGGAATGTCAATTGACGGAGTCAGTGGAAGAAGGGCGCTAAGTCCACACGGGACTTCAACAAATCTTCGCACTGCGTCTCATATTCACTTGGGGTCAGAGATACGATGCACATATTTTATTAAGACAGTTTTCACTTAACTGTTTCATCATATTCTGCCCGTATCTGAGACCCAGCGCCTTTATAAAAGGTATATGACCACCCAGTAGGCAGATGTTCTTCATATCAGAGACATCATCTGAGAAAATGTCTGGCAAAATAAACGTTCATTCACCATTACCCCACGTATTAATTGGCATTATTATACATTTTATATTTGACGATTTTATATCAGATGATTTCCACACTGATATCAGGGGCGATAGCCGTGTTTGCTTAAAATATAAATATTTTTTCTCTGTACTATTTTTTGATGTGCAATGATCATAATAGTGAAACCTCTTTAACCGGTATAAATCAGGCACATGACAATTCTCTGAAACGTATATGTATGCTTTTCAATGTGGAATAGTGACACAATTATACACTTATTTCATTTCTATAAAGAACATTGTGTGCCTACTGAGTGGGCATGTGCCTTTAACGATTGACATACTTTAGAGTGTAATACCCCATGTAACAGATATGTACTGTGCCTGATATGGTAATCCCAATATTTGAGGGGTATCAAAAAATGTACTTGTCCGTTTGCTATATAGTGAACATTGTATGTGCATAGTGATTCCGATTACAACTACGTTACCTTATGACATGTGTGTTGTTATATTTGTGGTACACCGCAGTCTGCGCTAATATTGCCAATATCGGTCATGTTTTTTTGTTTCAAAGTACTTGACTATTGTGCTTGAAATCAAGCAGCTTGATTGCTAGTTGAGAATGCCAATAATTGCTCAGAAACGTTGACACCTGGGCAAGATTAACGCAGGTGTTTGTGTATACCTGGGGTGACCTGTTGCCTGGGTTTTTATTACTTCAATGGTAGCCTTTGGGTGTGTCAATGGTGACTGTCACCGGGTCATGATCTTGGGCGTAATCAGTGGATACTTCATATACGAATTCTCTCGGCATAGTATTACACAGGCTGGCTGTTATTAACAGTATACGGTAGACTATTATGCTACACGGGTACATCATGAAATACATAGATATAAAATGTATTTAAGAGTCTCATAGAAGAAACTAGAACAAAGTCGATGGCACGCCATCGCAAAATGCCCACTTTTTCTCTGCCAACAGACAGTGAATTTCTAGATCATAAAAAAGTGGATGTAATCGAGAGGTTGAATTAAAAATTGAATATCACTGTGTGCATCTACACACCATAAGAATGTTACATACCAAGGGGCCGTTTCACTAAACCTCCTACGACTAAATTGTTCGTAAGTGTAAAATTATGACAGTCTGTAAATTCCACATTAACAATGTTTTCTTGTAAACAATCATTGAATTAACATTTATTGAGCATAGGCTGCATATGCAGCCTATGCTCTATAAATGTAAATCCATCAATTGAAATGTCCAGACGATCCTAAAGTTTCACTTACGAACATTTTAGTCGTACGAAGTTTAGTGAAACGGGCCCCAAGTCTCTACCTATTACAGTTTTAAAGTTGTATGACAATTGCAAAGTCGAAAATGGGGAGGTAATCCATGAGTTGGGGTCGATTCAAAAATCGAAATTAACTTTGCGCATCTACACTCTATAAGGAAGGCACACACCAAGTTTCAAGTCCCTACCTATTACGGTTAAACAGTTTTTCTTCTAAGTCGAAAAGGGGAAGATAATCCATGACCGGGGTCGAATCAAAAATCGACATTCACTTTGCGCATCTACACACCACAAGGAAGACACACACGAAGTGTTGAGTCTCTACCTATCACGGTAACAAAAGTTTTACTTCTTAGAAGAAACCGGACGGATGGAAGGACAGACGGACGGACACCCGTGACGATAACAATATACATATTTTTTCTTCAAAAAGTGGGTATAATAAACAACTTCTGGTGAAATATCAGTACTTTCGCACCTACAAAAACTGACATATGCTGCAAAAGTCAATAAATATCTCTTACCGTATAGTGTGAAACTGACATAATTTGTCTGGTGGGATATATATTATATATAGAATATTCATATTTGTCAATGAATATGACATATATATTCATCGATTGGTGTGAAATATCCATATTTCACAAGAGCAGCACTCTTTCACACCAGTTGGTGAATATACATGATCATATCCAACTTTCGCGGCCACCTTACCTGTAGAAAGTCTGCATCAGTAGCAGCGATTTTTATATGGAATTAAACTACATAACCGATTGAAAATGCACAAGTCACATTTTAAACTTCAATTATTGTACTTTATGATGATGTTTCGATCGTGTTTTTAAAATAAAAATATTTTGGTCCTTTTTAGCTTTAAACATAGTCGGTAGTTTTTATATGATTTATATAGCAAATTGTGATAGATAGATAGATAGATATATATTCTTTATTTATAGAGGGTGACTCGGTTGGTCGGAACCAATCTTCCCCGAGGCCCTCTTAAGAAGTGCATATGCATGTACATACATTAATATACAATACATATTGAAATGATTACATGATGTATGCATACGTGAATTTAACATGAAGAAATAATAATGATGAGCCATAACGAAAAGTGGTACATGTGTCCCGACAGTCCCATATCAGACTGCGCATCGACGCAGCTTGAACTGGGTTTAACACGTTTATTTCTCAGTGATAGTTTCAGTTTTTGCTATAAGACGCTAAATTCGTTCTCGTGCGCCTGATATAGGGTTACACGGTCGCTAAGCTCCACAAGACCAATTTTATCATGGTAAATCAAATACGCGGTCATTGTAAACTGTATACCATACATCGTAATTTCGTGATTAGGAACGCTGGTGGGGGTGGGGGGGGGGGGGGGGGACAATTCAACAATTTACATTTATATTAATTGATAATACCGCTACTTCAGCCGCTATCGACCCTTCATC
Organism: Conchocele bisecta; assembly: GCA_029237695.1. Lineage (NCBI taxonomy): Eukaryota > Metazoa > Mollusca > Bivalvia > Lucinida > Thyasiridae > Conchocele > Conchocele bisecta. The sequence goes on from CM055266.1 coordinate 129,589,754, forward strand.
CAGTTAAGACAATTACGGGAAAATGTATTTAGCGACGTGGAACGTCTTATGTCAATTGGAATACTATTCCAGATTAGCGCACGTGAGTATGAACAGCTGTTTTTAAAGAGATTACTTTTAGGTTTTGGCACTTCGTAATTCATATCTGTTTCAGACCTTAATACCATACTCGTATTTTGTAAGTGATTAGTGCGCATTTCAAATAATTCACATAAATATTGCGGGGCCATTTTATTAGTTATTTTGTACATATTTTTCGCTTTTTGGAGAAATACGCTTTCTTCAAAGGTCAAAATGTTGAGTAATTCTAATGAGTTTTGCAAATCAATATATTCGTTTCCCAGAATGATTTTACATGCTCGCCGTTGAAGTTTGGTTATTATGCACATATTTCGATTTGACGATTTTCCCCATACAATATTGCAATATGTGAAATGTGGCTGAATATAGGCATTATAGAATAATATTCGGTGCTCAGTAGATAAATAAGGTCTGATTTGATATAATAGCCAGAGATATGATGAAATCTTTTTTGAGATACCGTTAAATTGGTCATTCCACTGGAGATTTTCATCTACATGTATACCCAAAATTGTATTACCGGTATTGATATCGAGGCTTACATTGTCATATTTGAGTTCGATCATTTTGTCTCGCAAACATGTTCGTTTGTGTCTACTTGTTATTAACATGATTTTGGCTTTTCCTTTATTAAACAGCCTCATACCATAGTTCTAAACTGTCAAGTGCTTGTTGTAAACGGTGTTTTAAGTCCCCTACAGTTGATTGCATGTCATAAATTGTTGTATCATCTGCATACAGAACGGTTCCTGTTACGTGTTGACGGAGAATAAGTGGCAAATCATTTATAAACAAAAGAAAAAGTGTCGGTCCAAGAATTGACCCCTGGGGTACTCCACAGTTGATAGGTAGAGATTCAGATGTTTCTCCATTTACAGAAAGAAGTTGTTGCCTTTGTTCCAGGTATGATTTGAACCAACCCAGGCTTACGTTACTGCACTTGTATAGTCGAAGTTTATCCAGGAGAATTTTGTGATCAACAAGATCACAGGCTTTACGAAAGTCGACTAAAATACACCCTACTAATTTACCCCGATTTATTGCTTGTAGAAAGTTTTCAAAAAGAACAATTAACGCTGATACTGTCGAGTGACCTGTACGAAATCCACTCTGGGTTTGATGCAATAGTTCAAACGTTGTTAAATATTCCATAAAATGTTTCTGAACCCATTTTTCAATTAATTTTGAAAGCGTCGGCACTGAAATTTGATATCGGACGATAATTATTTACTTCGTCTTTTGCACCGCTTTTATACAGGGGATGTACTTTTGCTTGTTTCCATGCACTGGGGAAGACAGAACTAGTGAAACTCACATTTACTACATATGTAATACTTTTATACAGGGGATGTATTTTTGCTTGTTTCCATGCACTGGGGAAGACAGAACTAGTGAAACTCACATTTACTACATATGTAATACTTTTATACAGGGGATGTACTTTTGCTTGTTTCCATACACTGGGGAAGACAGAACTAGTGAAACTCACATTTACTACATATGTAATACTTGTATACAGGGGATGTACTTTTGCTTGTTTCCATGCACTGGAGAAGATAGAACTAGTGAAACTCACATTTACTACATATGTAATACTTTTATACAGGGGATGTACTTTTGCTTGTTTCCATGCACTGAGGAAGATAGAACTAGTGAAACTCACATTTACTACATATGTAATACTTTTATACAGGGGATGTACTTTTGCTTGTTTCCATGCACTGGGGAAGACATAACTAGTGAAACTCACATTTACTACATATGTAATACTTTTATACAGGGGATGTACGTTTGCTTGTTTCCATGCACTGTGGAAGATAGAACTAGTTAAACTCACATTTACTACATATGTAATACTTTTATACAGGGGATGTACTTTTGCTTGTTTCTATACACTGGGGAACATAGAACTAGTGAAACTCACATTTACTACATATGTAATACTTTTATACAGAGGATGTACTTTTGCTTGTTTTCCATTTCACTGGGAAGATTTTAGAACTAGTGAAACTCACATTTTACTACATATGTAATACTTTTTATACAGGGGAATACTTTTTGCTTGTTTCCATGCACTGAGATTATACTCAGTTATACTCACGGGGATTTTACTTTAACATTATGTTAAATACTTTTATAAAACAGGGGATGGGTTACTTTTGCTTGTTTCCATCACTGGGGAAGACAGACTAGTGAACCTCCACAATTTAACTACTTTGTAAATACTATCAGGGGATTTGTACTTTTGCTTGTTTCCATGCACTGGGGAAGATAGAACTAGTGAAACTCACATTTACACATATGTAATACTTTTTATAACAGGGGATGTACTTTTGCTTGTTTCCATGCACTGGGGGATAGAACAAGTTAAACTCACATTTACACTAGTAATACTTTTATAACAGGGGATTTAACTTTTGCTTGTTTTCCATGCACTGGGGAAGGACAGAACTATGAAACTCCATTTACCTACATATGTAATAAACTTTTATACAGAGGATGTACTTTTGCTTGATTTCCATGCACTGGGGAAGAAATAGAACTATGAAACTCACATTTACTACATATGTAAATACTTTTTATACAGGGGTGGGGATTTACTTTTGCTTGTTTCCATGCACTGGTGGGGAAGATAGAACTAAGTGGAAACTCACATTTTTACTACATATTTGTAATACTTTTTATACAGGGGGATCCCTACTTTTGCTTGATTTCCATGCACTGGGGAGACATTGAACTAGTGAAACTCACAATTACTACATATGTAATACTTTTATACAGGGGTGATTACTTTTGCTTGTTTTCCATGCACTGGGGAACAAAATGATTTATACTAGTGAAACAACACATTTACTACATATGTAATACTTTTTTATACAGGTGGGGATGTACTTTTGCTTGTTTCCAAGCACTGGGGAATAGAACTAGTTGAAACTCACATTTACTACATATAATACTTTTATACAGGGGATGTACTTTTGCTTGTTTCCATGCACTGGGAACATAGAACTAGTGAAACTCACATTTACTATATGTAATACTTTTATTACAGGGGATGTACTTTTGCTTGTTTCCATGCACGGGGTGAAGATAGAACTAGTGAAACAATACACAGGGGATTTACTACATATGTATATAACTTTTATACAGGGGATGTACTTTTGCTTGTTTCCATACACTGGGGAACATAGAACTAGTGAAACTCACATTTACTACATATGTAATACTTTTATACAGGGGATGTACTTTTGCTTGTTTCCATGCACTGGGGAAGATAGAACTAGTTAAACTCACATTTACTACATATGTAATACTTTATACAGAGGATGTACTTTTGCTTGTTTCCATGCACTGGGGAAAACAGAACTAGTGAAACTCACATTTACTACATATGTAATACTTTTATACAGGGGATATACTTTTGCTTGTTTCCATACACTGGGGAACATAGAACTAGTGAAACTCACATTTACTACATATGTAATACTTTTCGAGATAGCGGTGGCAGATAATTTTAACAATCGTGGCCCTATTAAATCTATTCCAGTTGATTTTGATATATCTAATGATGTTAAATATCTTTTTACGAATATTTCATTAATCAAAGGAATGTTAAAATTAATATTTTGCGCTTTATGTTCGCTTACGAAATTTTTAATATGGTCAAAATTTGATTCTGCAATGGGACCTTTAGGATTTGATGCTATAGTGGAAAAATATTCGTTAACAATATTCGCCATATGTGTATTTTCTGTGCATAGCTGACCAGTTAGACTGTTTATACCTAATAACTGTTCCGATTTACCATCATGTTTTGATGCACCAAATTCTTTGAATAATTTCCAGATAGTACGAGGGTCATCCTTCCCTTCTTCAAATTTAGATTTATACGAATCCGTTTTAGATTTTTCTATTAAAGCTGATACTTTATTTCGTAATAATTTGTATTGTTCATAATTACCGTTAATTTTACACTTATTTCTATCTTTTATGCAATCTAAAATTTCGGATGATAGCCAATCAGGTTGTATTTTAGTTTTAATCCTGCGTGTCCGATAAGGAGCATGAGTGTTAACCACGTTAGCAAACAGTGTCGTCCATGCGTCAAGAATGTCATCAATATGATTAAAATAATGTACAGTTTCCCATTCAACGGCGTTTAAATCATTAACAAATGCTATTTCATCAAAATGCTTAAATGATCTATACTTGATTTCATGATGCGCGTGTTTTCTAGGTATGTAATTTAGCTTCCGATTACAGAAAATTGCACGGTGGTCACTAATATTTAATTCTTTAACACTAATTTGCGAAATAAGTTCTTCATGGGTTACGTAGATGTGATCAATTAACGTGCGTGAGATATCTGTTACACGAGTAGCCTCACTAATTAACTGGCTAAGGCCCAACGCGTGAATGTAATTTGACCATTCTCTATTAGTGGTATCGCATAACAAGTTTTTATTTACATCTCCTAATAAAATGATTTCCTTTCCTACGTTCATTGTATTGTCCATTAATTGTTCAAACCTGTCAGTCCATTCTACTTTGGAGTGCGGGGTTCTGTATAAACATCCTACTAAAAATGACTTTCGGGTGTAATTTCCAGCCAGATACATGATATATTAAACATTTCTAAGTCATCCCTACGCTTTACAATTACACCATCACGAACATAGACCATTAACCCCCCCCCCCCCACCTGCATTGTCAATATTGTCTTTACGAAACGGAGTTTGAAATCCGTCTATCTTAAATAAACCTGTAGTTTTGTGATCTTTCAGTTTAGTCTCACTTAAGCCGAAAATATGCAGATTTTCATTTTCGTTTGATTTTAACATATATTTCAATTCTTCAAATTTGCTAAGATTCCGCGCACATATATATACCATGTATATTTAAATAACCAATGTTAAACCCTTTCTTGCTTAAATTTAGATTAACTACATTTGTGGATCAATTTTCCTTGTTGTTTTGCATATACGATGGCGAGCGTAATGTATTTGTAGAAACATTATCACATATATTGTTACCGCATGTTTTGACATGTCGCGTAATTTCACAAACGTTCATATGCTGTGCTGAATTACAACCTGATTGACAATCATTGGTAATTGTAGGCGTGTCTAATTCATTTATTTCGATAGTGTCCAGGGAAGTGTAGCCTATATATACTTTATTGCAGGTGCACCTAATTTCATTACACACGGAGCACATTTCATGTAATTGAGCAAATCTATTATTTAATGTTATGTGTCCGCCTGCATTCCACGACATGGCATTAATGCCTAAATGCTTCCTATTTGGACAGTCTGCAATTTTGTGACCAGCTAAACGACAATAGTAACACAAGCCGGCCCTCACATTGTTCCCATGTCCATTTTGTCGTGAACCACGGTTCGTGTTGTTTCGACTAACGTCTTGGTGATCACGAGTTCCTCTGGCTCGTCTGTCGTCAGACCCTCGTTGGTGGCGCACGAAAACACATGTTTCGTAGTCTGTAACCACGGCGATGTGGTTGTGTATTGCGTGCAGCAAACGCTTTATCCCGGGAAGTGTCAGATGGATTCGGTCGCGGTTGAAATATTGTTGTAGCAGCATCTCATTCTTATCATAAACGAATCCGTTGGTGTCTGTAATACACTGCACATCCTTATTCGACCAGTAGACGGCCAATCTGTCTATGCTGGTGTTTATGTGGTCAACGTTAATATCTCCTCTCGGGGCGACGCTGCATATGTATATATGGCAGTCACTATTTGCCGCCTTAATTTTTGCCAGTTCCAAAAGCGTATATGTCGCCCGAGGCATGACCGTGTTATCGGCCAAATTATTTGTGAACAAAGTAACCAACATTTCCTACTGATTTGTAATTTCAGCATAGACTTTGTCTCATTTGATTATCTCCATAATTGCAACTTGCATACTTAATATAATTTCATCTTTATTTGATTTGGCTAGAAATAATTAATGTAATTCCCTTTTTACATGTGTGCGGGAATTATAAGTGTTGGTCTCTTTGTATCTTTGAGATAATTGCAACTTGCAATACTTAATATAATTTCATCTTTATTTGATCTGGTTAGAAATAATTAACGTAATTCCCTTTTTACGTACACGAGAATTGTAAATCTTGGTCAGACTACGTGAGTTTACAAATTTACTTACACTGGTTCTAAATATTTGTATCGTTGCATGTTTTCTCTTGATTTCACGGCAATATTAACGGGATTTATACCGATTATCGAAACTAATAATGGGAGCAGACCGTGGCCGAGGGGTAACACCGTCGGACTACCACTCTGGCGACCCGGGTTCGATTCAGGGTTCAGTTCCAGGGCGTCAGCATTTCTGAGATACTTTGTAGTTCCTGCTCTACTAGTCCTTTCGGATGGGGACTTTAAACGGCAGTCTCGTGTATCAGATTTGGAGGAGAGTCTGGGCACGTTAAAGAACCAGAGGGCACTATTCTAATAATGGGGCCGGTTTCCTCTGTATCCACCTCCTTCCTATCTCCCCTTCTTGGGAGACGACATGCAAGGTCAACGAGCCAGTGCCGTCGTTAAATCTAAGCATTTACATTTACTAATAATGGTGAAAGTGTCACACATTATAAAATTGTCAATAAATGGAAATGTGTTGTTTTTATTTCCAGGGAATTAATCAGAATTATCGCGAATTATTACTGCAAACTAAACTAAACCTCCTTGAATTATATTTGCACAACCAGGGTAGACTCCGTTCAGAATGTGCGGATGCGCACGTTGATCTGTGTATACACTGGTTTCAATCGCTGTTTTGCATTAGGCTACATGTATATTGCCAGAAATATTAACTTAAACAAAGTTCGCCAGTCTGAGAATATATATAACGAGTACATCGGTCATCTGTAATTATTTACCTATAGTGCAGGCTACATAATGATTAATGAACAGTGTAAGCTCCGATCAGACTCATACACGTACACATTTTAAAAATCGATTAGAAAATAGCATACACGCATATAAGGTCTACATCCGCGCAGTCTGATCATAGTATACACCTATAGCAACTGACATATTATTAATGTTATTTGTCTGAATACATTTGTAATTCCATTGATAATAGTGCAATTCAAGTTCATAAGGATGACAATGCTGAACTGTCCTATATTGCTCTCTTTTATTACCAGATTTATGCAACGTTAAATTATGAGACCCTTATAAAAATTTTGCGATGTCATTTACGAAAAATATATATATAACTTTGGAAATCATTTTCACGTGATCATAAATGTCATTTTCAATACAATAAACATGTTTGGGATACATCTTAACCTGACACGTTAATTCGAATATCACAGTGGTCAATGGTGGACTACATGTACATGGATTATCGATTTACATATCGATAAAATTGCATACATCACGTGACACATGTAGATTTCAGAGAGATTACGGAAAAAGCCGATATCACGGAAATTGCCGACTGACCATCACGTATTGGTCAGCTGAAATTAACCATGTGGTCACTATGGATTTTGTCGAGGTAAGGTGGCCGCGAAAGTTGGATATGATAGATATTCGTTACAAAAAATGTGGCTGTGACTGGAAAAATGGGGCTTATGGGTTTTGCGACCGGTGTAGATCAAGCCTGTACATCCGCAGTCTGATCAGGATTTGTACTGTTCGACATTCCATCAATGAAACACCCGTCATGTTTCTAACAAACAATATAGATCGTCATCAGGCTACACAAGTGTGCTATTTGATCAGGGGCTACACTGGTCACAAACCCCATAAGCAACATTCTCCAGTCACAGCCGCAAATGTGAATATCTTCAAAAATTAATGTTTTACCAGAAATGTAATGTTTAATTTGCTAGGAATACACATCTGCAGTGTATGGACGAATCGGTAAAGTCGGTTGCCCTGCGCGGCTGTATACACAAGCTTAAGTGCATGATCACGTGGTTACAAAATTATGATTTGATATTTTCCTTAATATGCAACGGATGTTGATGAAATATGGCGCAACAAACGCGTCTTCAAAGGCTTCATTTGGTTGTCCCGGGAGTTCGGCACATACTTATGTCGTTTTTGCGAAGAATCGATTTCCGTGTCGGAAATCGATTCTTCGCAAAAACGACAGAAGTTTGGGCCAAAGTACAGAGACCACTAAATGCAGCTTAACAAGACGCGTTTGATTCGCCAGATTTCATCAAAATCCGTTACATAATAAGAACAAAATAAAAGAATGTGTTCTTTGAATCGGGGGCTTCTGGAAGTTTCAGTACTTGTTGTTGTTGTTGTAACAACGTATTCATATACGTACCTTGATACATGAAATGCAGAGACCAATCTTCACTCCAATCAAGTGTAGCCCTGTTCATCTAGTGCAGTTAGAATGGTTAATATTAAAGTTCTCAGGCTGGAGGCAGTTTCACTAAACTTCGTACGACTAAATTGTTCGTAAGTACAACATTATGATAGTCTGGTAATTTCACATTTGCAATGTTTTCTGGTAAACACTTATTGGACTTACATGTATTGAGCATAGGCTGCATACATACAGCCTATGTTCAATAAATGTAAATTCATCAATTGAAATTTCCAGACTATCCTAAATTTGCACTTACGAACATTTTAGTCATACGAAGTTTAGTGAAACGGCCCCCAGTTTCATTGTATTTTTATTGGTATTGATTCGCATCAAGAATATCCCAGTGAATAACGCGCAAAATGGCTAGAAAGTCCCTATATATTTTACGAAACCAGCAGAAAGTCATATTATTATTAATGGGCCTCTAATGGCGACAGAAACGAAAGGGGAGCAACTCCAATCACTAATAAACATTAACACCTCACAGTTATTTGTCTTGATCGTAAAACCTTATAGGTGTCTATAGTATTCGCATTTGATGCAGTGAAGAATATACTAGTACGCCTGCTATTATACGACTATATATTCTGAGCAAAAAGAGAAAGAAACCTAACTCCATGCTTAGAAATGTATTGCCAGAAATCCGTACCGGTTACGGTAGTAAAATATATACATAAACTGAAGTTCATTCATGAAATGATTCAAATGTCAGTTCTGACAGTCAGTTGTTAAAATTAAATTTGCATTAAGCGTTTTGGAGAGATGTTGCATTGAAGTCTATACATGTGAAAATGAAAAATCACAAAAAAGTTAAGGGCTTGTTTTTTTTCCGTGTTTTTGTTAAACACAAGATCCCCGCAAATGGTTAAAACCGGCTATGGCCACCATTGAGACTGATGCATGTCATGATTCGATGGCGCATTGATGCAATGTAGCGACCAATCAGTGGATCGGGGCGTTGTAATGGCTGCGACAGATCACGTAGGCTATGTTATGTACCTGATGGTTAGATCATTGGACGAGCAGTGTCCACCATATACCGCTGAGTATTCAGACTTGCCGATATGGTCACCAGGTCAGTCATCTGATGCCACATGATCCCATCCAACCCCTCCCCACTCCCACAAACCAAATACCTTTCAACAACACAACAATCGACGAACTGTTCGCAATTTCGCCTGTATATACGGAATCGGCTGATGGTGAACCGAGATTCATCCGTAAACAACACTCACTTACAAGTTTAACCACTCTAAATCATCAGATATTCATGCGCGGTGTAGTCAAAAGTAGTATGTTAAAACATATAAGCCAGATTTGTTATGCCATATACACTTTCTGCTTGTAGAAACCAGTCAATTGATGCACTAATCTACTTCACAGGCATGTTAATGTTGGGATTATTTTGTAAGTCGGACGGAGCATGTTTGTCATGTGAGGCGGTTTCAATTCCAGCCGCTGACTTTTTTCGCCACCCCAGGGTGGTCACAGGAGATTGAATTTATCTTTCTTAGCAATAATTAAATCTATATTTTAATTAGTGAATATCCATAGCAGAATGGGTGCAGGTTATGGGGAAATAAGTACCACAACATGCATACGAAAGATGAAAGTATCAGAGAATAGCGAAATATGTGGTCATTGGTTAGTTTATATATGAAAAGTCAATGGTGGTTGTGGACCTCCAATTTACATAACTTCGCAACCACAGGTGAATAATGCATGTCAGGGATGTTAAAACGGTTAAACATTTCCTAATAATTATATTTCGAAACCAGCAGAAATAGGAGTTATTAACCACTTTACCATTCCTGCCACGCGTTATTTATTCACCTGTGGTCGTGACCACAACATCCGAGCACCGTGGTAACGTGTTAGTATTGGGACTGTTTTTGTAAAGTGCTGTAGAGCCGACTATTGGTCATCGACGACTATCGTTCACATGTGTATTATGGTTAAGCCTGTAAAATAACTTTCAACTTTACTGTGGACCGCTGAACACTATATGTGAACATTAGGCGTCGACAATATTCGTTGATGTTAGAGCCGACTACTGCTCATCGAAGACTATCGTTCACGTGTATGATTAAGCCGGGAAAACCGGCTTAATGATACACGTGAACGATAGCCGTCGATGACCAATAGTCGGCTATACAGTGCTCTAATCGGTTGTTCTGTAGTAGACGACTTCGGATGGTCTGTCCGGCGCTGTCTGCCAGTTGGTGGAAGGTCCCGGACAGCACCAGTTTGACGATACATTGCCACGAGGTTATGTTTCGTTAGTTTCCGTCTAAACATACCCTCAACGGCAGCGGCCATCATTCTTACCGCCAGCATAGCAACGGCCTGATTTATTTTATTTTTAGAAAGCCGTGTTGAAAACGGAAGAAACTCAAATGTATTGTTTTCTGGCAGAGACTAAATCATAAGCAGGAGATAAGGTTATGTAGAATAACGGTGCTGACCCTCATTAAGTCCCCCGCTTCGTCCACCGACCCTTTCCATTGTCTTGCCACAACCCATGTTAATCTAATCAAGTCCGTTGTTTGAGGTCGAGCATCACGTCTCGTACATGTATATAAAGTGTTATACTGCAAGTTGACGCAAGTGGTGTTTGAGCTAACATTTCGAGCAAGACATAAAAGGAATCTGTCACCTCCTCAGCGGTTTGACAATATTGCTTGACCATACACGTACACATACCAGTGTCCATCATGTCCTATGTTTACAATATTTCTACGTGTTGACTGTTTACTGCGCCCCTCTTCACTACAACTTTAATACCAGTGACCGCCACTAAGTGACGGCACTTAATAAATGTCTGATTGCTTTCAGGACAAGATTTATTAATTGTACATACTCAACACATATGACTGTGACAGAAGAAATAGGGTTTATGGTATATGCGACCAGTGTACCTCCTGATCGAATAGCATACTATCTATATATATTGCTTGTTAGAAGCATGGCTTTCATTGAAGGAATGGCGAACAGCGAAAATCCTGTTCAGACTATGCGGATGGATGCACATGCTGATATCGATCTTTATCACGTCAACACAATGCGTATGTGCCGTGAAACACGGTGCCGTGAAACATTTTTGATATCCAGCCAACACTATTTTTACATTTTACATTGTAGGTGTTGACAGGATAAATAGAATAGTAGGTTAGTGCCGTGAATGGAAAAAAAAATATCTGGCGCGACACGGAAACGGGATGTGCTCGGCAGAGCCTCGCCCATCCCGTTTCCTGAGCCTTGCCAGATATTTTTTCCCATTCACGGCACTAACCTACTATTCTCTATACACTGGTCGCAAAGCACATACATGTAAGTCCCATGTATCCAGTCACAGTCACACATAAGACGCGCATTGACTTGAAATAATATAGGACTTATTGCTTTGAAACACGTGTAGACACATATCAGCATACACATGATCAGGATCTGTACTGATTGCCATATAAAATGCTGCTACAGTTGAACATATACATATTGGAAAACTGACACACTTTATTGATAATATTAAAGTTCATTGCAATAATCATTAGTGTATGCCCTTGCTTCTCGACCAATGAACGCATAGCATTTCGTCTCAACTGATCGCATATTGCGACTATTTCGACAATATCTACTGAATGTATTCATTAAATGTTCCAATACGTAGATACTTATATTTAAATACAGACGTTCACGTCGGAACAGGTAACATATTTTGCATTCGGATACATGTAGAAAATATATAAGAAAATGCGTTCATGCGATAGCAGAGTTGAGTGGCATTTCGTCAGGAAATCGATGCATGTTTCAACGTAAAACAGTTTACTCCGGCGCGGAGTGCAACACTGGTGGCACAGGATAGACTAAGCCATGACATTGTTGGTATAAACATACCAGGGATGTTACTGACTACTTAGCAGCAGAAAAAATAATCCGCCAAACCAATTTAAATCTATTTCATGGCACATCGGATGATACGATGTTGAACATTTTTAATACAAAATCTAAATTGTGTAGCATGAAAAATTGGATGAAGCTCCTATGTTATGTGAAACACAATGGAGAAATGGGACGTGTGGCTTTTGCACCCAATGTTGATCCATTTCTACGGAGCCCCGCAATTTATTAATTCGTTACCACGAAATAACAATTCGTTCCCTCGATTTAACAAACCGTTCCCACGAATTAACAATTCGTTCCCATGAATTAACAAATCGTTCCCTCAATTTAACAATTCGTTCCCACGAAATAACAATTCGTTCCCACGGGAACGAATTGTTAATTTGTGAGAACGGAATTGTTATATCGTGGGAACGAATTATTAATTCGAGGGAACGAATTGTTAAATTGAGGGAACAAATTGTTAATTCGTGGGAACGAATTGTTATATCGTGGAGACATGGATTTTTTAAACTAATTCGTTCCCACGAATAACAATTCGTTCCCTCAAATTAACACTTCGTTCCAGCGAAATAACAATTCGTTCCCAAGGGAACGAATTGTTAATTCGTGGGAACGAATTGTTATATCGTGGGAACGAATTGTTAATCCGAGGGAACTAATTGTTAAATTGAGGAAACGAATTGTTATTTCGTGGGAACGAATTAATAAATGAAAAGTCATGCAGAGCATGATGTTATTAGCCGATCAAATCAGGGTAAAGTGCATCGAACATATGTAGGTGTCTCTGGTAACATTGTCAATGGTAAACTATTTTCGACCACAGTTCTGTACCCAGCGTTGACATTTTTCTCGATTTTGTGCAGGTTTTGGAAACCCGTTCCCAAATCCATCCAATAGCAGCAATGCCATAGCAGCAATGTTTTGTTGTCACCATTATGTTGCGAAATATTCCAGCGTAACACCTGTACTGTATGCTCTATTTATCTACAAATTACACTCCGCAATACACAAAGTTGTAGTCACTGTGTGTGTGTTTGTCCGAATTCTGTGGCAGCATGCGAGTGGGCGGAGCTACCAGGCTATATATATCTAGCGGTGTCATCTAGTGACAGTGTCATCTAAAAATAGACGCAAGCTCCTGCGTATTCAGGCACATGCCCAGATTGGCCTAATGTGCCCCATCCGTAATTTTTTGCGCGATGTCGGGCGCAAGACAATCAATAATTTGCGGCATTGACAATAATTAAGGGGGATTGCCGCAATCGTGCGTGCTGGATGCATCCCTGCCATCCCTGCATGATACGTAAACAAATCAAAGTTGGCTATGAAGGGCAATTCTTCGTTTTGATTGGTGGAAAATTTTGTGAATATTAACTAGCGTCAAATGACGCGCATACGCGATCCAATGGGATAAACCCGAGATGCTGGGATAAACCCGAAAATGCTGGGGTTACTAGTAAGGAGATTTTGAGCAGAGGTCGATTATAAATTAGCCGAATAAACACATTTTACGCGATTATACGTGGCTGAAACTTGTTCTGTTTAATAAATAAAAGCTTTAAATTAGCCCAATAATCGGCGTATGTTGGCGTATATGGCTATTAGAGCCAACTATGGACTTCAACAACAATAACTTCCGGGTTAAATCTCTTCAGGCGTTCAGCTCATTAAGTATTCAAAATTGTGTTATTTGGCTATAAGTAAAGTTTTAAACGGAGATAATTGCCAAAAATGCAAACTTTATCGGTTGATGCAATTTGGAAGTGATACAGAAAAATTCGCGTTCGTAGATTACCGAATAGCGGAGAAAAGGGTTGCTACAAACTTTTTCAGAATTCGATGGATAACCAACATATTAGCCGATCTATAAATAGATCGGCTAATAAAGAATCCCATGTCCCCTGCGGGGCTCCGTACATAATCAGCTGCGGTCCCTATAGCAGTATTATCAGGGTTAGCATAGTCCGCCATTCAATTAGTGAAACACCAATCGTACATACTGTATGTGTTTGTTCAGTTTATTAACCCTTTGAACCCGAAATCCCGCTATATCGGTTTATGCAAAAAATGCAGATCCAGATGAGCCGGCTCGTAACGAGCCGTCTCATCAGGATCTGCACTTTTAGAAAGTAATTTTAATATTTTTGAGAACAAAAACACCCCCTGTTCATAAATGGACGAATCTAAAAATCATTTTGTGACCATTGGATTGGTCGGAACATTAGCATATCACAGTCTATTCCTGTTCCTTAGGGTTGAAAGGGTTAACAATCAATCCAATTACATGGCATCATGAGGGACAAGTGAGATTATGAAATAGCATATAATATAATCATCATATCATATCATACCATGCATCATGTGTAAGGGCAGATCGTATATGTATGTAAAACTTCACTGTTACGGCTGGAAATTCATTCATTCTTTTTTATTGTCTATCTTATATATTTTTCAATTCCACCGTGAAATTCATCTCAGTCTTCTTATTTATAGGGACGTAGCAGTTTTTTCCATTGTATTTACTTTTGTTTTCTTTTCTCATATCACTTACCCCTGTTTTCTCATATTTCTATATGTGTGTATGCCAGTGGTTGGAGAAACAGCGCTTATGAGGTATATAACCAGTGTAGCCCCAGATCATACTGCGTATTCGCGAGGTCTGATTAGGGACTACACTGTTTAACCCTCCAGACATCCATAAAAAACGTATATCATCTCCTCAGCATGCTATATCTGTCATGATTAAACTACAGTCGATTAAGATATCAAGGTGCATGATCACGTGGTTACAACAACAACAACGTCGCCTATTCCAAAGTAAGTATTCTTAGATATTTTCCTTAATATGCAACGGATTTTGATGAAATATGGCGCAGCAAACGCGTCTTCATGAGCTGCATTTGGTGGTATAGTGACTTTGGCACAAACTTATGTCGTTTTTGCGAAAAATCGGTTTCCGTGGGAAATCGATTCTTCGCAAAAACGACATAAGTTTTGGCGAAAATAAAGAGACCACCAAATGCAGCTTAACAAGACGCGTTTGATGCCCCATATTACATCAAAATCCGTTATGTAATAAGGACACTATAAAAGAATACGTACTTTGAATAGGTACTTGTTGTTGTTGTTAGTACCACGTGATCATACACCTTGGATATGCTTTGTTTCCAAAGTTCCATAAACCCTTTCCTCCAATCGCGGACACACATGTTGAATATATTGTATAATTGTATTTTTGTTCTGTAAAGTATTGAGAAATAAAATATTGAATGACTAAAAATGAGAATATGAAATATACAAACGAGGCTATATGGTAATTACAAATATATATGCATAGCTGACTCGTCATGAGAAACTTAAGTTCTTCTGAGTGAACATCGTAAGCCCAGGTGACACGGCTCATGTCCGCAGTCTGATCAGGGCATTCGCTGTTCAACATTCATCATGGCAACCAGTGCATAATCAGATCAACTCCCGCAATTGCGCAATTTGGTCCCCATTTGCACTGTTCGCCCTTGAATATCGGAGCTGACATAGCCAACAACCGATTCGCAATTCGAGATTTGTTTCCCATGCTGAGTCATGATATTGACTGTTGTGTCGCAATTGTGAAAATATTAATATTATATGCTGTCTATACATGTATACATAACGTAGGTAACACATACATAGTAATTTTACATGCAACCTAATTAAGTATCGAACATAGTACATTTGAGCCCCGGCTGACCACAGGTACATTCAACGGTGACACACGCGACCAATGCACTACACTGATCAGGATGTGCACTACTGTCTGTTGTTCCAAGTTGTGCTGCCGACACACTTTTGGCTATTAAACATATTAAATCTAAAAAATATTTAAATGAAAGTAATTTTTCATCAATAACAAAACAGCCTGAGTCACCCTCCCCATAAACATTTATTTGATAAAATTCCATCAAATATTGATTTTATTGCGAAAAAACTATTTTCATATGTGAATTTAACAGGGGGGCTAAAAATAGATTTTTTAAAATATTTTTTTATTTGTGGACCGATTTTCAAAATCTAACTTTTGTTTTTTTAGTCAGGTTTCAGAATTTCCAAAAAAAAACTTTTTTGACTCCTCGCCCAGCTCCTTTACATCTTTTTTCCCCATGTTAAATTGCCATATAATAGGAAAATCGTTGTTTCGGTATAAAATCAATATTTGAATGAATTTCATCAAACAAACACAATTCGGGAGGGTGACTTTTTTGTTATTGGTGAAAAAGTAATTACATTTAATTATTACACTCTTGCAAATTATTTGCACGGGTTTCGCTGTGAAAGAAAACCCGTAATCAACTCCTTACAAATAATACACCGTGAAGAGAACACCCGTAATTGCCCGCGTGCTTTCTTGGAAACCACGAGCTACCATGCAAAATGTTTAATTTGTATTACAGTCAAAATAAAGTTATTTGAAAAGGGTCTCGTCTGATCTACAATGTTAATGTGATTGAACACATTCCAAATTTGGATTTCAAAATGTTTCCATGACGTCACATTTGACGTCACACAACGTAACGTCAAAACGCGGGAAAACGCGTCATTGTATAACTATTCATGCGCACATCACAATTCATTGACTACAATCTCAAAAACAGACTAAATGTGCATATGTAAGTGTAATAAATAGGATACTCCATCTTACATGTTTGAATAGCGGAAATAATACACTCGTGTCCGTCGGCGCCCGTGCAAGCAACTCGTTCGCTACGCTCACTCGTTGCTTACGCGGAAGCCGACGCACACTCGTGTATTATTTCGAGCTATTCAAAATGTACGATGGAATATCTATATATTTTTTATATTTAATATGTTTAATGGCGAAAAGTTCGTCGGCAAAAAAAACGGGGAACAGATAGTAGTCACGCACGCCCATATGGACCGCCAATTAGCAGCCGGCTCATATGAAGATTGTCAGAAGAGTGTAATGTGCATATATCCATATTTGTATACGCGTTTCATGTGAGCGGACTACGGAGCCCTGCAGGGGACGTATAATTATTTTTTTAATTAATTCGTTCCCACGAAATAACAATTCGTTCCCTCAATTTAAAAATTCGTTCCCACGATTTAACAATTCGTTCCCACGAAATAACAATTCGTTCCCACGGGAACGAATTGTTAATTCGTGGGAACGAATTGTTATATCGTGGGAACGAATTATTAAATTGAGGGAACGAATTGTTAAATTGAGGGACGAATTGTTAAATTGAGGGAACGAATTGTTAAATTGAGGGACGAATTGTTAAATTGAGGGAACGTATTGTCATCTCGTGGGAACTAATTGTTAATTCGAGGGAACGAATTGGTGGGAACGAATTGTTAATTCGAGGGAACGAATTGTTAAATTGAGGGAACGAATTGTTATTTCGTGGAAACGAATTAATAAAAGAAAATCCATGTGCCATGTGGGGCTCCGTAGAGGACGATGTTCATGGTTGAAATAGCAGAGTTGCATTATTTCTATGTGATGTGATGTCTATCCTAACCCAGATGTGCTCGATCTCCATACGTATGGAGATGGAGATTATGGTTGGTTATGGTTGGCTGATATTTGTCAATATCGTATTTACACTTCCCTGACATTGAATGTCGAAAATAGAAAGCACTTGTACTATAATGACTGTAACAAAGTGTATTATGGATACGGTTCAATCTGAATGCATAACTTTAACATATGTATTAATATGTCAGTAAGAATTTGTAATGCATCATACATGTAATTAATTGGAGATTACTCTGCCACATACCACTCGCTCCCATCCCATACCACACCGACTATTAAATCATATGTGTGAATCCACGTTGTATTGCAACTCAGGCACTTATGTTTTAATGAATTTGCCGAAATGTATACAATACAACAATACAATATTATTTATTAGCATTAAACATGTACAATGTTTTTCGCTATATACATAAATAGTCAAAGAGTGAGTGACATCGTTTAAAGATGTATCAAAATAGTATAACATTTGTCTGAAGTTGGAGGTGTCGAGCGTTAGAAGTAGCCTGCGACGACATGCGTCGCTGTATTTGTATGGAACGTAAATATATATATTTAATTTTTTTTTTCGGGCAGATTGAGAATGTGTGCAAGTGACGTCGTAGGTTGGCAGAAGCCCCCAGAGCAGGTGCGAAATAGCTTTCTCACTGACTCCGGATACTGTATGTCTGGCTAACTAGAGTTGTGCACAATTGAAGCGGTCAGTGGAATAAGGGGGCTAACTCCATTATGGAGTTAACCCCCTTATTCCACTGACCACTTCAGTTCATAATGACAGCCAATCGTAAGCAAACATCTACAAATTCAATCAAATATATGAAGTGGCATGTTCGCCGATAGTCCGTGATACCTCTTCCATTATCATGACTGAGTATTGGGTGATGCTTGTACGAGAATAAAACGGCAACCAGACAGAATATAACAGAACATAGACTGTATTGTTACACACTCTCAGGCCAACCACAGGCTCATAGTTCGGCGTTATGGGTTATTTCGGTATAATTCCAGCACAAAAAATATTTACACAATTCCCTAACATTTGATTGGTCCGTAGCAAATCTCTGTCCAAAATTTATATCGCAGTAAACTCCCATGCCGAACTACTTTCCGTAACCGTGAGGCGCAGTTAAAATAATTCTTAAGAAAACGGAAAATAAACACATTTTCTTGATGAATTTATTTCAAATGCTGGAATTATAAGGAATGAATGGCCTTTTTGTGGAATTTATCGGGGATATAAACTTGGAAAAGTCGCGGGAATACTGGACGAAGGCCGGAAGGCCTCATCCAGTATTCCCGCGACTTTTCCAAGTTTATACCCCGATAAATTCCACAAAAAGGCCATTCATTCCTATAATAGTTCGGCGTTTTATGGGTTATTTTGATATATCTGGTGGTCTAGGTACATTGTTACCAACACACAATGTATGTTACCTCCAGCGAGTTACAAGTATAAGTACCGTTCCTTTGTGTGTGTTTTGACAGTATAAAAAGGGTCCGAAAGTTCGGAACGGTGAATGTGTGGATAATTGACGATTTTTGTCGTGTGTAATGATTGAAGATTAGTAGTTGAACAAAACTATGTAAATTTCCCAAAACCAACGAATTCTACCCAAATCTACACAAAACCCACCAAGATACCCATATGACACCTACATACTGACCATATGTTCAAACACCTGTGAGACCAACTACTGTCTGTACCACGTTTTGATGCCGACAAACATTTGGCTATTGAAGACATTAAATGCAAAAAAATATTAAAATGAAATTATTTTTTTATCAATAACGAAAAAGTCACTCTCCCCAAAAAATGTTATTTGATGAAATTCAATCAAATATTGATTGTATTGCTATGGGAATTTAACATAGGCCTAACGGAGAGGCGAAGAGTGGGAAGAAGGGTCGACCAACGAACACTTTTGGGAAAATGGCTCCGAAACCTGGATAGATAGCTTGGAAATTATGTAACTAAGAAAACAAAGTTAGATTTTGAAAATCGGCCCACAAATTAAAAAAGTATTTTAAACCAGATGGCCGCGGCCCGCATGTCGAGCCCGCCGAGACATTTGATGGTCTCAGAGTGTATGTATTTGAAGTTTGAATTAAGGGTCGTGGAGATATAAGGTATGTAAAAGCTTTAACGCAAATTTTAAAGTCATTTGACCTTGATCTTAGTCATGTGGGCCGCATGGGCGGGCTATAGAATGAAAATATGGATGATAATAAAGAATTATTTGAAGTTTGAAGTAAACCAGAGTAAGTGTTGTGGAGATATAAGGTATGTAAGAACGTTAACACAAATTTCAAAGTCATTTTACCTTGACCTTGGGCATGTGGACCACATGGGTAGGCTATAGAATGAAATATGGATGATGAATAAGAAGTATTGGATGTTGGAAGTAAATCGGAGTAAGTGTTGTGGAGATATAAGGTATGTAACAACTTTAACACAAATGTCAAAGTCATTTCACCTTGACCTTCGGCATGTGGATGACATGGGCAGGCTATGGAATGAAAATATGGATGATGAAAAGTATTGGAAGTTGGAAGTTGGAAGTAAATTGGAGTCACAATTGCGGGCGGGCGGGCGGGCACGCACGCACGCACGCATTCACGCACGCACACCCGGACGTCATTGTGATCACTATGTCGCGCTTTCCGCAAGCGGGCTCGACACAAATCTATTTTAGCCCCCATGTTAAATTCACATAGACAAATTGTCTTTTTAGCAATAAAATTAATAATTGATGGAACTACCCAGCTCTGTATTCAAATACCGCCGAAATAAATGTGTGCGAACCAGCTCTTTATTCAAACTACCCAGCTCCGTATTCAAATGCCGCCGTAATCAATGTGAATAACGATCTGCGAGTCAGCTCTTTATCCAAACTACCCAGCTCTGTATTCAAATGCCGCCGTAATCAATGTGAATAACGATCTGCGAGTCAGCTCTTTATTCAAACTACCCAGCTCCGTATTCAAATGCCGCCGTAATCAATGTGAATAACGATCTGCGAGCTAGCTCTTTATTCAAACTACCCAGCTCTGTATTCAAATGCCGCCGTAATAAATCCGAATAATGATCTGAATTATTCAGTAACTAAGAATCAAATAGAACCTGTAGTATCAACAGTAACATTATCTAACGTGAAGAGGATTACCAGGGGGCAGTTTCACTAAACTTCGTACGACTAAAATGTTCGTAAGTGCAAGCTTAGGATCGTCTGGAAATTTCAATTAATTGATTTACAGTTATTGAGCATAGGCTGCAGATGCAGCCTATGTTCAATACATGTAAATCCAATAATTGTTTACAAGAAAACATTGCTAATGTGAAATTTACAGACTATCATAATTTTTCACTTATGAACATTTTAGTCGTACGAAGTTTAGTGAAACGGCCCCCAGCTTTTTATTCAAACTACCCAGCTCTGTAT
This sequence comes from Conchocele bisecta, assembly GCA_029237695.1. NCBI lineage: Eukaryota > Metazoa > Mollusca > Bivalvia > Lucinida > Thyasiridae > Conchocele > Conchocele bisecta. Next base: position 129,611,078 of record CM055266.1, read on the forward strand.
TCAAATGATGCCGATATAAATCTGAATAACGATCTGAATTATTCAGAAACAAAGCATCAAATAAAACGTGTAGCACCAACAGTAACATTATCTGACGTAACAGAATTACCAGCGTTCTATGAAACATATCCATTTTGGGTTAGACAGGACGCATCATGGGGGCCGTTTCACTAAACTTCGTACGACTAAAATGTTCGTAAGTGCAAAATTATGATAGTCTGTAAATTTCACATTAACACTATTTTCTTGTAAACAATTATTGGATTTACATTTATTGAGCATAGGCTGCATATGTAAATCCATAAATTGTAATTTACAGACGATCTTAATTGTGCACGTACGAACATTTTAGTCGTAAGAAGTTTAGTGAAACGGGCCCCTGAAATCTAACTATGGGTGGAACGAAATGGCGACTGGAAACGAAGATATGAAGACATGTCACGATATGATCAATAGTTTATGGGATTTGTGACCAGTGTAGCTATTGATCAAATAGCACACTCCTGTCGCCCGATAACGATCTATATTGTTTGTTAGAAACACCGTGACGGATTTTTAATTTATGGAATTGCGAACAGCGCAAATCCCGATTAGACTGTGTGGAGGCACAAGCTGATCTGGATCTACACTGATCAGAAACCCCTAAGCCTCATTATACCAGTCCCAGTGAATTATGATCACTAATATGGCTGTGACTTGAGAAATAGGACTTATGCATTAGCAAGCCTACTCGGCATTCTTCTAACAAACAGTATATACCCCTATCACAGATATACGGCTACTGTATAGGAGTGCGCTAGCAATGGAGAAGTTGAACTGGTCACAAATGCATGAGTCCTA
>CM055266.1:129612417-129635810 GCA_029237695.1 Conchocele bisecta
ATATAGCATGAGGGGATATAGCGTTAGTCCATGCACATGAGTACGTGCGGTAGTATCACCTTTCATTTCTTAAAACTTATGAACTACTTCGCCGATTTTAATAATATTTGGTCACACCGTTTCTAGGCACGGTGCTTTGTTTCGAATACACCCCACGTTTAACACTCAATGTCAATGTCAATGTGAACTGATGTTCAACTTATTTGTAAGGCAAATGCTAAAAAAATAATTCTCAGTAACTAGTTACTTCAACGATTTTATTTTTTGGCCACAATGTGTGGTGTGTCAAGAGATGGTGTTTTGTGTCGCATACACTCCACGTCTGAACACCCAAAGACAAGGTCACTGAATACTTATGCTATTTGTTTGTCATTATATGTGGATGTGACTGAAGAAATGTGGCTAATGGTTATTGCGACCAGTGTAGATCCAGATCAGCCTGTGCATCCGCACAGTCTGATCAAGATCTGCACCGTTCGCCATTCCCTCAATGAAACACCAACCATGCTTCTAACACGAGCTGCACTGGTGACAAATGTCATAAGCCCCATGTCTCCACTCCTGTAGCCGATTTCATCAAAATTGCAAAGTATACTTATCTAGCAAAGTATACTTTGAGGGAGAAATTTTCAATTTTATGATAAATTTATTAATTTTTATACTGATTTTATTACATTATCACAGCCAGTTTGGCTGTGATAATGAAATACATTCAATATACTAATTAAACATATTTGTAATCATCGAATATATGCAGTTGTTAGTTCTATATGAAATAATGCATTTCAGGAAAAATAAATGATTACTCCCTCAAAGTATGCTTTGCTAGAAAAGTATACTTTGCAATGTTGATGAAATCGACTACTGGGCACATATGAGACACGCCATGCGAGTACATGCGGACTCTGAATATTTTGTCAACTTTGACTCCATTTACGAAAAATGTTGTAAATTTTGTAAACGTATTTCCTGAAATTACGGAGATGTCCGAAGGTATAAAATCACATGACGTGCCTCATATGAGTACATCTCCGTTTGCAGTCTACCTCCGCCTCCCCGGGCATAAACAGTTTTACAAAAGGGGTTCCTGGTCTCTCAATTGTATGTCAATCAATTCTCGATGTCACTTCTGCAAAATACAATGTATGGATAATTTTCAAATTAATGTTGGCGAAATAGGGCGATGCGATATGGGAGGTAACTCCGGATGAGGGCCCAGTTACGAAAGTCTCCATAAAAGCATTGTACTGCAGTGGGCCGTTTCACTAAACGTCGTACGAGTAAAATGTTCGTAAGTGCAAATGTAGGATCGTCTGGAAATTTGCATATGCAGCCTATGCTCAATAAATGTAAATCCAATACTTGTTTATAAGAAAACATTGTTAATGGGAAATTCACAGACTATCGTAATTTTGCACTTACGAACATTTTAGTCGTACGACAGCTTCGTAATTAGGATAGGCTGGAAGACAGAAATAAAACGGCACGGGCAATATTCTTCACGTTATTATCTCGTTTCCGAACTAACATTTCTAGAATCCACGTCACTGTGTCGTCCATAGAAGCAGTTCTAATGTATCATACAGGTACATCAATGGACAAGGCTGTGAGATTACTAACCTATAGAGTATCCGTGAATTTGGACCGGTATCGACATCAAATATACCATATTTGGCGTAAATAACATCGAGACTTGGTAATAAATTCAGAGTACATGCAGAAATCCACATGTGCTATGACTTTTGTTCACCAACTATCGACATAACTGAAAGAAATGTGTTGATTTTAGAAATGGTCATCGGGAAACTATGACTAAACCATCCGGTAGCTAGAGTTTTTTAGAGCGCCGTCCGTTTCCTGAAACAGAAATGCCTACGTCAACATAATTAACTGACGTCGTCACGAATTACATATAATATAATTGACTACTAGTAACCGGCGGGCGAAAACAATTATTTGATAACTGCAGGTAATCTGGATAGTTTTGAGAATAAAACCATGGGCTGTTGCTTGTAGTGGCGTGCACAATATAGTTGGTCTGTTTAAAGTGCGTGGAGTCCGGAGGCACCAGAAAATGGTAAATTGTGTGACTATTTTGTGATTTTCGACACCAATAACTTGTAATTAATGATTAATTGGTAGAAGTGTAATTATATATTATTTTCTACTATTACAAAAGGAAAAGGTGTCCGTTTTAGAGCGGTTCCACTGTATAAACAATGATAATATGAGCCTTCTTTGTATTTCGTAAAATTTGGTCAAATGTTGATTGAATATTGAAACTAGACGTGAATAGGTATATACATGTATATGGGGAAATTGTATTTTCGTAATCAAATCGATATTAGAGTAAGTTCACAAAATAAAAAGAAGGCTTTCGAAATAAAATCGATATTGGACGAAAGTTCACAAAAGAAGGCTCTTTCTTAAATTGTGCTACATGTATAATTTAATATTATCTAAACAAATATTGTTTTTGCATTGTTTTTATAGCCGTATAAGTTGGGCAGTTTTCGTAAAACAGACAGCAATATACGTCTAAGCACATTTAAACAAGCACTGTATGTATAATAATTGTATATCGGTATATGAATATATATTATATGTTTATAAGTATGTATATTTAGAATTTTCCACAAAACGCATATAATGTCCTCAGCATGAAATTGGTTCATTGAATATGGGGAACAAACGAAGATAGACATGTATTTAGAAACGAACTGCAAACATTAAAGGTACATGCCCACTAACTCTATAAGGAAGTTCATCCTCTTTTTTGCCAAGGATTCCTTCAGTTGTTAACCATATATTAGTATTTATTAGATCATTGTTAAATATTAAAGACGTAGTCAGTGGAAGTATGTGGCAAACTCCACGAGAGCGTTAGCTCATATCTTTGTCCGACTCATTCAAATAGTGTTATTTAGATTAAAGGTACATGCCCACTCAGTAGGCACAAACTGTTCTTTATATCAGAGACATCATCTGAGACATTTTCTGGCAAAATAAACATTAATTCACCATTACCCCACGTATTGATTGGCATTATTATACATTTTATATCAGACGTAAATTTCCACACTGATATCAGGGGCGATAACATTGTTTCCTTAACATGTTAACGGATATTACTATTTATTATCTGTATTTATCTTTTGATGTTCAATGATCATACTTTATAATCACTCGAAAATATTATTTGTTCAGGTTATCCATTTAATTAGTATAAATAATTAAAAAATATCATACCTCATTTGAATATGAAACTAGCCTGATACCACCACGCGTCACTATCAGTAAAATAAATATTACTAAATGATTATATCTGTATAATTCCAGCACAAACATATTTACAAAATTCCCTAACATTTGATTGGCCCGTACCCAAGTCTCTGTCCAAAATTTATATCCCAGTAAACTCCCACGCCGAACTACTTTCCGTAACCGTGAGGCGCAGTTAAAATAATTATTAAGAAAACGGAAAATAAACACATTTTCTTGATTAATTTATTTAAAATGCTGCAATTATAAGGAATGAATGGCATTTTTGTGGAATTTATAGGGGATATAAACTTGGAAAAGTCGCGGGAATACTGGACGAGGCCTTCCGGCCTTCGTCCAGTATTCCCGCAACTTTTCCAAGTTTATACCCCGATAAATTCCACAAAAAGGCCATTCATTCCTATAATAGCGGGCACTCGTAACTTTTAGAACTGGGGCAATAGTGACACAATTATACACTTATGTAATTCCCATAAAGAACATTTTTTGCCTACTGAGTGGGAATGTACCTTTAAGTGTAAATGCGATTTTTGTGCAACCATCGACAAAATCATTATAATTACAAAATCATTACGATGGGCATCCCTTGTTTATTATTGAACAATTGTATCGGCGATCATATATTTGTTCCGTTTTATTGACAGCTGTATTGTAGAAACTATTAGAACATTGTAGTCACGTGACTGTGCCACGCTTTGGGAAAAACATACCTTACACATACGAGACAATATGACTTTGTACGTTAGAAGATGTGCCACATTTACGGAAAATGTAGTAAATGTTGTAAATTGTTTCCATTTAAGTATAAGTACGAAGTGCAGCTCGATACTGGCCAGCGATTGGCTTAGAGATATTGTATATATCGTTTATCAGACTCGGTGCGGAAACAGTAGGAATTCCTCTGTGAGCCTCGTAATTCGTTTCCTAGCCTTGCCAGATAACTTTGACATCAAAAGACAATAATCTGGTATTCTCCATGCGCACATTTACATGATCGTCATCTTAAATTGTTTCGAACGTCTCAATGTCAATTTTGCCAGCTGATTGTCGTCACTATCTTGAATGCCAACGAACGTGATATATATGTGGCTGTTACTGGAGAAATGTGGCTTATGAGTTTTGCGATCAAGATCAGCCTGTGTACAGTCTGCTTGTCAGAATCTGCACAGTTCGCCATTTCCACAATGAAACACCCGTCATGCTCAGGTCACAATATACGCCCGTTGAGGCATGGCCAGTCAGCAAGGGGTGATAATAGACGACATACACACTTATTGCCAACCCACCCTCCACACTATACTCTATGGCAACAGACAACTTGACAATAACTTCAATGAAGCCATTTTCGTATCAGTTAGACTATTCATACAAAACACCGGTCGTTTTTAATGCACCATATAATGATGCTTGCGTGTGCACATGCTTATCACTAACTGACTTGGGGTGGCGATAACTGGGCATGGCTTGGTGTGGGAACAAAATTCCAACTCCTATTGTGGCTTGCTTATTTCCTTATTTTTTTTCCATTTCATGTATCACGTAATTGATTATATAGAACCTATTGCCTGTATATTTGTGTCAATACTATATTTTTCGGAAATTTAAATTTAATTGCTTTAATGTCATTGCCGTGTATCAGACGATGCTGAAACCAGAACAACTTATAATCCAGAAAATATCAATTATCACAGAATAAAAACTGTTCAAAAACTGATGGCAGGAATGTCTTGGTTTCGGCATCCTATGATATCTAGTCACATGTAAGGGAGAGGATTTAAATAAGCTTGCTTTCAATCCAATCCCATTTGCATAGTACTGTATATAGTAACATTGATATTGACAATGAACTTGTAAACAATATGCAAATAAAATATGTTTAATCTAAGGGGAGATAACTCATCTTGACGTGATAAACATGTAAACCACATTTGGTTACGATCCGTGAAGTGGAACTCGACTTATTGCGTGGACAAGGTACGGAGTCCGAAAATGAAAAATGGCCGCCCAGGAGAGATAAATCATCGGAAATTCAAAATCAATAGGCTTCTTCGTCTTGACGTGATAAACGTGTATGCCGAATTTGGTTATGATCGGTCAAGTAGAACTTGAGTTATTGCGTGGACAAGGATACAGAGTGCGAAAATTAAAAATGGCTGCCAAGGGGAGATAAGTATCGGAAATTTTCAAAAATTGCCGCCAAGGGGAGATAAGTCACCGTCAAGTAGAACTCTAGTTATTACGTGGGCAATCTGTGCCCGCCGCCCGCCGCCCGCCCGCCCGCCCGCCGCCCGCCCGCCGCCCGCCCGTACAAGATGAATACATAATACGTCCCGTTTTTTCAAACGGGCGTATAAAAAAACGGATGAAATAGTGAAAGTCATCCGTATAGCTGAGATTATCTAATATATAAAGAAATTAGATACAGGCATGTGCTATATGATTCAGAGCGACACTGGGCACAAATCCCATAAGCCCCATTTCTCCAGTCACAACCACATATGTACACAGTGCCAACAACAAATCGATGTGTAATATAAAGCATACTTCCACTCCCACTTCAATTGATATTGTACAGAAAAGTAGGTCCCTGACAGTTATTGAATAAAACGATGAACTGATAGACAGTTGCTCATATGTGTGAAGTACCATGTGAAAGGGCGAGTAAATGCAAATAACACGTCTAGCCAAATAGTACCGTGTATCCACATATATTAAACTACTATTAACTCTTTGCATGCTGGGAAACTTGAGGGCTATAAATAGTTCAAAACTTGCGGACAAAAAATCATCATTTTTTCTTGTATTTCTCCCCGTAAATATCATGAATATGTCTTGGAATTTCATTAGAATTGAGTCCTGAGGACTCAATTCTAATGAAATTTCAAGACATATTTACAGAGAGAAATAAAACATATACTCTTAATTCGTTTGGCGGATATTTTCACCGCTAGCATGCAAAGAGTTAAACAGTAATGTGCATTATGTGTATATTCTCTAAATGTGTCTCAAACCCATGTTCATACTTACTGTACCGTATGTGCAATTATTTATATCTCGTTCTCATGAGTTAGCCATCACGTTCCCGAGAAATAGCTATCTCGTTCCCACGAGATATCATCTTGTTCCCACGAGTTACGTATCTCATTTCCACGACATAGCACATCATTCCCACGGAATGGTATCTCGTTCGAACGATATAATCAGCTAATGGAATAACAAATAAGTCTCCACCATCTTGAATGACCATATGATGCTATTGTTTGATTCGCTGACTGTGTCGTGTGAACGAGATACATAACTCGTTCCAAAGGGGTGTTATGTTGTGGGAACGAGATAGCTAACTGGTGGGAACAGTAGCCCATTTCACCAACATTGCAAAGTATTTTTGATGGAGACATTTTCAATTTTAGGATAAATTTATTAATTTTTAATGTAATAAAATCAGGATAATAATTCTGCATACTTTTAAATATATGCAGTGGTTGGTTCTATATGAAATAATGCATTTTGGGGAAAATAAATGATTACTCCCTCAAACTATACTTTGCGAGATAAGTATACTTTGCAATTTTGATGAAATCGGCTACAGGTCCTATCTCATGGGATTGAGATAGACAAACAAGCTGCGCATGTCCCGTTTAAGCTACCATGGTCTCGTCATCACTAGTGGCGGAAACAATTATATCCCGTCAACACAGTGAGTATGTGCCGTGAAACATTTTTGATATCCAGTCAATACTATTTTTGCATTTTACAGCCATTTGTAGGTGTTGTCGGGATAAATAGAATAGTAGGTTAGTGCCGTGAATGGGGAAAAATATCTGGCGCGGCACGGAAACGGGATGTGCTCGGCAGAGCCTCGCCCATCCCGTTTCCTGAGCCTTGCCAGATATTTTTTTCCCATTCACGGCACTAACCTACTATTCTCTATATGCGGCGTTTTGTATCATTTTCTGTATCTTCTCATATTATAAAATGAATCGCATACAGTGGTCAATGACCAAGGTGGGCACGCTAGGTACTGAATACGGTCAATTCATCATTGTGATCACTGTAGGCGATCCATTTCATGCTCTGGATAATCAATATTGACTAGGAAAGTTTCCAAATAGTGTTCTCTGTTACTGCAGTCTTTGAAATGAAGGGTGTTGTTGTTTTTTCATTGTTTACACACTCTCTCTAAACACATGTTTTGGTGCAGTAGTTAAAGATTAGATTCAGCATTAAAAACATTTTACATCAGGTTTTTAAATATACATGTTCACGAAATATCGAACCATTCATATACTTGAAAGTTTCTTTTGTCCTTAAGTGTATATACTGGGACCGAGTCCACAAAACATGATCGTTGCCTTGGTGACAGTGATGGGGTCCCACCCAGGTGCGTCACGCCCTAATACACAAGGTCAAGGTTACTGACGACTTTCGTTTAATCCTTTCACCCCTAAGTAACCGAAATGGATTTTGATATGTTAATTTTGCAACAAATCCAACCATCACAAAAAGGTTTTCAGACTAATCCATTTATGAAAAGGAGGTATATTTGTTACCAAAAATATGACAATTGCGTTCAAAAAGTGCAGATCCTGATGAGACGGCTCGTTACGAGCCGGCTCATCTGGATATGCACTGTGGCTTTCGGTTCAAAGTGTCAATGACATTGATGGGTTATCACCCAGGTATGTCACGCCCTAATACACAAGGTCAAGGTTATTGACGCCTTTCGTTTAAGTTGCGCATTGATAATTTGTATTTGGGTTTTCTTGGTTGTTTTGTTTTAGTAATATGTTAGCCCATGTCTGACTTTGATCATACCGGTACAGTAAAACGTCGCTAAACCGTATACGAAGGCAGTATATGTATCTTTAATTTTATGGGTTTCATTGTCATATATCTCTGATGATAATTCCTGTTGAAATTCACAAAGAGCTTCTGCGTGCCTTGGTATGGTCATATGTCTGATTTACAGTGGAACCTCTTTAAACCGGACACACTGGGAACCTCCCAGGGTGTCCGGTTTAGAGAGGTTCCACTGTATGTGTCTGCAATGCGGGTCTATGCCAGATTATCTCTTGTGCATGCGCTACGCGTTATAACATCCAAGGACAAGGTCAATGGGGACGTGCGTTCAAGTTTCTCTTGTAACGTATGCGTTTCTAAATATCTGTTTTACTTTGGCATTGGCAATAGAACATTAACCCCTGGTTGGATTTATATAATGTTACAATGTGTGTCTATGCAAAGTGGTTTATTGCGCACCGAACATCCAAATACCCAAAAACAATGTCCCCGTTCTGTCAATAAACTATTATCTTCATATCGGATTTTTACATTATTTTTCTGCAACGCGTTTTCTAGTCCTGTTGCCTTATCGCGCAAATACCCCTGCGTACATGCATCATATTGGAAAACACAACAAAATACGTTATATATACACTTGTCTCTTCAGGTATACACTGTTTTCTGATAAATACGAGTACATTTGTCAGTCATTGACATATATCAGTTATGATGTTCCGTTAATTCATTTATGTGACCGATGTTTACAAATTCAAACACCTGGGCCCGGTTGCTCTAAACCTATGTTAGCTTAACAGACTGTTAAATCCTTAGCAATGCTAAGGATTTAACAGTCTGTTAAGCTAACAGAAGCTTTGAGCAACCGGGCCCAGGTACAAATGTGGCAGGTGGAATTGGCAAAAAATTAGCTTTCATTAGTGTTCACATATAGCAGATTTCAAGAACGTGTTGAATGACTAGACAATACTATGCTGTCACTAGTGTAGATCACCAGCCTCATTTGTGGCATAACAGACTGGTATGGATCTTCACTGATCGCAAAAGCTTTAAAGCTCTTGCGATCAGCGAATATCCATACCAGGCTGCGCAGTTTCTGGTAATACTTTTCATAACAAATCGCACATATCAGTAGATACACAATCACGTGGCCTGTCTTAAATATGTCACAATTATTAGCCACATTTATCCAGTCAGTCGCAGTCACGTTTTACAGCACAGCACGGGAATCATCTACTGTGAGAAACGTACCTGCGTTTTACGCCACATCTCTGACTCGTCGCCGTAGACCTCAATATGACAGACGACGCCATCACGTTGTCGACAGCATATCCGGTACCCACAAGCCACACGAACAGCCATCCACAACAATCACAATATACACACATTCAATCCCGCCACGGTAACGATAGGAGCGACCAATTACTACGAAGACATCGATTCTATGAATGAGCGGGCAGTGCTCGCTATGAACGTGATGCTGGGATACGCATAGCAAGCAAGCATCGATCGACACTGATGAAATGCCAGTAAGCGTCTGAAATAAGTGGCAATAGCAGGGGAAATGCCGTCTATTGGTCAGTCTGCAACGGAAGATGTATCGTTTTCTGTGGTCATGTATTCTTTAATGTTTCACCACCACCATTGATTTTCGTTATATAAACTAACCAATGACCACACATTTTGCTATTCTCTGCTACTTTCATTTTTCTTATGGATGTTGTGGAACATATTTTCCGATAACCTTCACCCATTCTGCTCTGGATATTCACTAATTAAAATATAGGTTTATTTATTGTTAAGAAAGATAACTTCAACGCTTGCGACCACCCTTGTGGTGGCGCAAGAATTCAGCGGCTGGAATTAAAACCGACTTACATGACAAACATGTTCCGACTTACAAAATAATCCCAAAGCATATGCTTGAAACTGATGTAAATACATTAACATGCCTGTGAAGTAGATTAATTCATCAATCAAAGGATTTTAAGTCTCTCTGTCTCAGTAGCCTATTTCACCAACATTGCAAAGTATACTTATCTAGCAGAGTATACTTTGAGGGAGAAATTTTCAATTTAAGGATAAATTTATTAATTTTTATTATACTGAATTTATTACATTATCACAGCCATTTTGGCTGTGATAATTTAATAAATTCAGTATAATAAGTCTGCATACTTTTAATCATCAAATATGTGCAGTCGTTAGTTCTATATGACATAATGCATTTCGTGAAAATAAATGATTACTCTCTCAAACTATACTTTGCTAGAAAAGTATACTTTGCAATTTTGATGAAATAGGCTACTGATCAATCGACCGGTTTCTGCAAGCAAAGAGTGTACATTGCATAACAATTCTGGATTATATTTGTTAACGTACTACGCATGAAGATCTGATTATTTAGTGCGGTTAAACCTAAATACGGAGAAATACCTAAAATAAACACCATGGTGACCTCGTCGGGCTTTTCCAGGCCGCTTATGTTAGATATGAGGACCCGAAGAAATGTGATGTGCGATAGAAGGCGATACCACCCAGCATACAGTGAAACCTCTCTAAACCGGACACCCTGGGAGGTCCCAGGGTGTCCGGTTTAGAGAGGTTCCACTGTGAATCAGGCATATAACTATTCTGAGATATTCTTATATCTTTTGCAATTATGAACATGCATTATTATATGAGATGCGTTGCCAAGAAACCTCTCAAAATGATATCACATATATTGTATCGGTGTCCGATTTAGAGAGGTTCCATTGTGTTTAAACACATGTTTTCCTGGTATCGTGATTAGAGACGTCATAATGTAAATGTACAGATATGTCATGGGCTGGCAGAACTGGTGTTATTTTCATTTGTATTCGCCCGTTTGAAAAAAAACAAAAAAAAAGGGATGTGCAGTAAAACCTCTCTAAACCGGACACGAAGGCAGTATTTAACTGTGTGGGTTTCATTGTCATATATCGCTGATGACAACGCCAGTTAAAATTCACAAAGAACATCCGCATGCCTTGTCATAGTCATATGTCTGATTTACAGTGAAACCTCTCTAAACCGGACACCCTGGGGACCTCCCAGGGTGTCCGGTTTAGAGAGGTTTCACTGTATATTCACATTGCACAGGAGGGAACAGCAATAGCCGAGCGTTCTACTTGACGGATCGTCACCAAATTCGGTATGCAACGGCAATTCGAAGAATCAAATTATTTTACAATTTTATCAGATGACTTGTCTCTCTTTCGTTGCCATTTTTATTAATTTTCCCTTTCTGTATCATTTTCCGCACGATAACTCAACTCATACTTGACGGATTGTAACCACATCGGTATTCAGGTTTATCACGTCAACAGGAAAGAAGCTTATTGATTTTATTCTTTTGTCATTCAATATTTTATTTCACAATTAAATACTTTACAGAACAATAATACATTAAGTAAAAGAAAATTAAGTGATATGAGAAAATACAACACAAGTAAAAACAATAGTAATAAACATGCTACGTTCCTATAAATAAGAAGACTGAGATGGATTTATCAGCGGAACTGAAAGATGTATAAGATAGATACAAAAAAGACGGAATGAATATGAATCTTATTGATTTTCAGTGAGTTAGTTCCCCTTGCTCACTTGCCATGCCTGAACTTGCGTTATTTTGACCTTCGGCTCTCGAGTTACCCAGTGTAGATGCTGCTCCGACATCGACTTTGTGCAGAATGATTATAATATATAATCGGTGTGAAGTGAGCAGTGAGCAGTAAGTAGCAGTGAGATATATCTCACTGCTGGCAGTAAGCGGCAGTGAGCAGTGAGGTGTGTTTCACTGCTAGCAGTAAGCAGCAGTGGGCAGTGAGATGTGTCTCACTGCTAGCAGTAAGCGGCAGTGAGCATTTATATACGTCTGACAATAATGTAAACTAAGTACGTGCGTAAACTATTTAGACCGGACAATGTATATTTGCGTAACCTCTCTAAACCGGACACCACTGTAAACTATGTGTATGTAGGGAACCCCACTAACCTGGACATCACTGTAAACTATGTATGCGTGCGGAACCTCTCTAAACCGTACACCACTGTAAACTAGGTATGTGTGCGGAACCTCTCTGAACTGGTCAGCACTGCAAGCTAGGTACATGTATGTGTGCGGAACATCTGTAAACCGGACACCACTGTAAAGTATGTGTATGTAGGGAACCCCACTAAACCGGATATCACAACTAGGTACGTGTGCGAAACCTCTCTAAACTGGCCAGCACTGCTAAACTGGCCAGTAATGCAAGCTAGGTGCATGCATGTGTGCGGAACATCTGTAGACGGGACACCACTGTAAACGCGGTATGTGTGCGTAACCTCTATAAAATATTAAAATATTTCTGGCCAATATTTTTTTCAAAATATCCGGCCGAAAAAAGATTTGTTCACTTTTTTTTGGTTTCACAATTTTCAATAATTATTGAAAATATTTTTTTTTTAAATTTTAAAATATTGTTTTCAAAATATCAGGCCGAAACAAAATTTGATCACTTTTTTTTTGGTTTCACCAATTTTCAGTAATTATTTAAAAAAAATGTCTTTTTAAATTTTAAAATATTTTTTTCAAAATATCAGGCCGAAGCAAAATTTGTTCACTTTTTTTTTGGCTTCACACAATTTTCAATAATTATTTAAAAAAAATGTTTTTTAAATTTTAAAATATTTTTTTCAAAATGTGTTAGATTTACGCATGCGCTCTAAGGAGGTGAACAATAGGTTTGTTTACATGAATAAACACATCTTGGACCGGTCTCGCGGTCCGAGAGTGCTTATTCGTGTAAACAAACCGTTCAGAGGTCTACATTAAATTTGTATATAATCACGTGGTCGTGTTTAGGCCAATGAGAATGACTGAAATACTTAGTCATATAATAAAACCGTATAATGCCCGATATAGGTATTGACTGTTCTAACTAAGTACTTGAGAAATGTTCTCCACAATAGCGAACATTGTAGAACGGTTCAAATATAAATTTAGTCACGCTTCGAACGCCCACAGAATCATGTATCAGTGGCGGATCCAGGATTTCACCAAGGTGGGGGGCCCACATCAGGCCCGTAGCCAGACCTGTTTGAAGGGGGGGGGGGTCGTTTCGAAGGTTCAAGGGGTCTGAAGTATCTACCTGTTTGAAGGGGGTGCGGGGGGTCGTTTCGAAGGCTCAAGGGGTCTGAAGTATCTATGGGGATCTAAAAAAGTGGACCTCAAGGCTAAAAAAGTGAACCTCGAGGCGGCCCGGAAAATGTTTCATTCGTATTATCTCCAGCAAGTGTACATGCAATGGTTCTCGACCGGTACTTACTTGCAGTGCAGTGTACAGTGTACACAATTTTGGACGATTTCACCATTTTTAGCATTGAATGCTGATGAAAAGAGAAACTTACTCAGTTTACTCAGTATTACGTGTAAGTGACACAAGAAATGTGATTAAAAAAACAACTAAACAAAATAAATAAATATGTTCGCTAGATTCGAACCCACGAACGCACCGGTCACAGACTTTCTCGATACCCACACGGCTGTATTTTTCATATGGATAACCTTTGAAATTAAGAAATATAAAAACTTGTAATACAAAACAAAATGGCCTCGCTCAAATAATATTACAATTAACATTATTAATTATGCTCATAAGCAGAAACATTATATTGAAAATTGAATATGATTCATAAAGCCTTACTACTTTTTTATCTGGATTTCATCACGAGGTAATTCTATGGTCTTGTCGTCAAACGGGTATTCAAACGAGCACTATTTGCTATTATGGCGTGGGTGGGGGTATTCAAACGAGTTAGACTTGAGACTGAAGCCTGGAACAGCGCGGCCACCTAGTAAATGATGTGGGCCTAGTCCCCCCCGTAATCGTTCCAGCATGTCTCCATGCCGGCTAGTGCTCTCATCTCGTGTTGTCATATGTCCATATTTCACTCGTGCGAAGCACTCGTGAAATATGAACATATGACACAATTCGATGAACATATATGTGATATTCGTTGCAAAAATCTGAATTTTCTGTTTATTGACTCAGATCGCTACGTCAGATATTTCCTAGAAAGACGGGTATACTCGTTGAAGCGTATCAGGACGCTACTAAACGTCCATTCGGTTATTTAATAGTCGACAGCTCTTCACGAGGGTGAAACATTGCCAAGATAATATTTTCAACGAAATCGTTCTACAACTGCACATGTTGAGGTTCTGCCAGATACCTATACCGTTGAAAGGATTAATTTGCTTCCTCCATATTTGTGATTGAGATATATAAGCCTTCTTCTACTTATAAACATTACCCTAAGAGGTCACTCTGCATACATCGTACGAGATGCACTCAGACTTGTGACTGAGTAAAAAAAACGTTGCATTACCCTCTTTACAATCCCCCATTGTTCTTGTTTATGTCAGAATTGACAAATAATGTCCCACAATACACGATATAATCAACCTCAATACTGCCATAAACAAGAACATACATGACATAAACAAATATAGTAACAATGCAAGAACATACATGATAAAAACAACAATAATGATAAATCAATGACAGTTTACATGGAAAATACGAATAATATAAACAATTTTTCTTTGCCCGTCTTCTGGTGACCATGTATGTCGTCTTTTTGTGGGGCCTTTGCCCTTCTTCTGGTGACCATGTATGGCGTCTTTTTGTGGGGCTTTTTTAAATAGTGTACATGACATAGTAAAAATGCAAGAACATACATGATAAAAACAACAATTGTACATGTAGTGACAAAAGCCGATCAACACCCTATGGGAATTTACATGTTAAAGGGTCGAAAACGATTCGACAATGAGACAACTTGATCAATGTATGACAAAACTGATTAGCATAGTACGAAAACTGTAGGATAGCTATTAAAACAAAACTCTTATTTACAAAGTTGTAACACTAAAAACCATATGGCACAATATCATAATTGTCTATTCTTCGACGTTAAGTGTACACCATCCGATATGTCTTCTCTTCTTCTCTATCATACAGTTTTCGTTTTCGTTTGTCTCTGCATATCTTTCGAGGATTATTCACGACGATGTTTGGTCGACTCTTCGCGTCTGTCACTATGTTTTTTACTGCGTCAAAGTTAATAAGTTTACTATTGGTAAAGTTTAAGGTAAAACCTCTCACTTTACATGTTTCATTGTTCGTACTGGTTTTATACGAGTAGTTTTTCGGCCCTCCCGACACGAACTCCGTAATGTGCTCGCCTCCGTCTAGTTCGTCCGTCAATTCAACGAGGTAATCTCCCAATGGTGGGTCGTATTCACCGGGCTGACTCACATATATGACGGAGTCCGTATCGTAGTAGAGGACCCTCCGGTCTAGTTCTTCCAGTACGCTGTATAGTTTTAATCTGGCCCAAGATGTAGTGAACGTCGCCAAGTATATGTTGGTTTTATTGTCCTCAGGCGTGCAGTC
This sequence comes from Conchocele bisecta, assembly GCA_029237695.1. Classification (NCBI taxonomy): domain Eukaryota; kingdom Metazoa; phylum Mollusca; class Bivalvia; order Lucinida; family Thyasiridae; genus Conchocele; species Conchocele bisecta. Next base: position 129,627,963 of record CM055266.1, read on the forward strand.
CTTTTTGTACGTCCATTCCACTTGGATCGTATCGTCCGCCACAATATGAAAGTTTGTACTTCTTTAGTTTGATCTGCGATGGTCTGGAAGAACCGGTCTACTTCAATTTCGTTGTAAAAGTTAGTTTGTCTCATGTTAAGTCTCTGGCCAAATTTTCCCCAAAACGAGCTCAGGCATAGTTTCGCCAGAGCTCTTAGACCGGGGTTCTTGTTAATGTTTTCTTTATTCAACGTTACACCTTCTTTTTCAAAGTAATCTGTGATGTATTTTTCTTCATCCGCGACGGTCTTAATCCATTCGGGCGGTCCACTGGCTTCTTGCTTGAATTTCAGGAAGGTGTCTATGTACTCGGCAAACAAGCCACCTTTCTGAGTATCAGGGTCGTATTTGGTCGTTTCTTGCCAATGGTACACTTCGTATATTTTGCTAATTTCGTAGCCCAATCGAATGGCCGTCTGTATTTCTGGTATACACCAAGTCCCCGTGATTGTTCTTTCATCCTCTAGGTGGTAATATCTTAACTTTGGCGATTCCGAAATATTCGTTTAGGTTTTTGAAGTCTTTAGTGATGATCTTCGGATGTCCTACGGGGTATTCGCAATATTTGTTGACCCACGGGTAGAGACTCGTAAAGTCAACGTATCGTATCTGTTCGCGGTCTTGAGTCTTATAGTATAGTTGACTCGCGTTGGTTCTGCCTCCGAAGAAACTTTCACGGGGATCCAATCGTTCGGAGACATCCAAGTTTTGAAGGAACTGTCGTAGTTGTTCGTTTTGATTACGTTCTTCGAGGAATTCGTGTTCCCACTTACATATATATTTCATTCCTAGTTTTTGTATGTAGAACTTCTTCTTTTGAGTTAAAGCGTATAGTTCAGACATCGATTGGTTGGTCATGGGGTGAAACGTCTCTTCCCGATCAACTGGAAAACAGTCTGGACATCCGTGGAACACGCATCTGTGGTATTCGTAGACCGTGTTCGTTTCTTGACAGAAACCGTCCAACTTGTATCTGGTACCGGGAAGAGATTTTTCGCCTATATTCAGGGCGTGTTGAATATTTATACCATTTTGACTAGCCACCCATTCTAGCCATTCTATGGACGATTTACTGTACTGGTCCTTGTAACCTCGGGTAGGGATTTTGGCGATAGTTGTCGAGTGGAATTTGCTCGCCGTTACTTTCCGTTCGATGTGTTCCGTAGCGACCCATTCTCCGTCTAGTAACACCGTTTGTTTTCCTCCGATTTCTTTCGCCCGTATCCACTTTTTCCCACCGTCCAGTTGTAGAAATTTTGTTCTATACGTATTCATACAAACTGAAGCGATGGTCACCGAGTTGAAGGGGTCTACGGCACCTACCCACTTCGTTTGCTTCCTTCCGTTTTCGTCCATCGACTCAACTTGTACCCCGGTGGACGACATTAATAAGTGCCGGAATTTGAGACACGATTGACGCAGTATGTCCACGTCACTCCGGCAATATTCGTACATTTCCTTTCGAAAATCGAATTCTTTGTCTTTATTTTGGTCGTGCCACGTCAGGAACTCGTCCCTCTCCTTCGAACTCATTAATTCGTGTCCGTAATGTTTGGGTTCGGGGTAGAGTCCTACGTAATTCTGGTTTTCGCGCGTATTGAAGATGTGAGGAAACCATCCTTTTTTCAATTCCTTCAATCCGAACGCTTTTGGTAGCGCCGATAGTTTCATCGGTAGGAAGTTGAGACTATCGATAACCTTGATGTGTAGATCTTTCTCTACCGTCATGTACATGATTTTTGATCCGGTGTAAATGATCTTATCCGGGCGCATGGCATTGTCTATCAAGTACTCCAATAGGAAGTAGCCGTCGTATCCTTTCATATTGTGAGCTACGCATTTAAAGTATTTGTGTTGTTGGGAAAATACCCATTCGCCAAATTTCTTCGCGGTAGCGTCACCTTGGAACACGGTCTCCCTTAAACCGCATGTACCGGGACACGGACCTTCGTCTTCATCTTCACAATCGTAATCACTTCGCATCGCGTACCGCAAGACCGGCATACCGATTTTGGCGTTAATTCTGTGTCGATGCATCGGGGGCATACTGTATGGGCCACTACGTAATTGGGTGTATGGGTTGCCTTGCTGCACGATGATGTCTTACAGTTTGTACATTTGGCACAGACTCTACACGGTTTGTCTTCAACGCAGTTTGGACAATTGTTCGTTCGGGACATCCGGTAACCCTTCTCGCATTCCATCCGTTCATCCTGACTACACTCGAAATCGAAAAAGATGAATTTCAGTACGAAATCTTCTTCGGCGGGTATCGATCGTAGGTAGCACAAGCGGTCATCGAGGACGAACTCCGCGCACGATGTACAAAAGTACTCTCCGCATCGATGTTCTTCTCGTTTTCTCTTTTCAATATTGAGTACTTTGTAGCACGTCGGGCACTTCCACCATTTTTTACATTCCGAGGGTCCGATCACCTTCTCCTTGTTTTTCCCATTCTTGTACTTCTGTACTTCTTTATGCCGATTGTAACATTCCGTAGAACGACACGTCATGTTACAGCTGTTACAATCGACAGTGTTCTCGGTTTTGAAGCATTTGTCCGTTTTACATACGATGCAATAGCTTTCGCACTCGTGTTTTTCTCTATGATCGTAATGTTTGAGGCAGGTCTCGCAGAAGTATATGGCGCTGAAGAAGCCCGTGATGCTGCTGATTGCGTGGAAATGGTCATCGTCCAGCAGGTATATGTATATACACGGTCGTTCGTCTTCACTGGGATTGGTGATAAATTTATTATTCAGTCTGGCACTGACCACCATCACGCGTACGTCCAGTACTCTTTCGAACGCCGCTACATCATTCAGGCTGGCCGGACGATCCAAGGGTACTCTTGCCATCAGACTCAGGGCTACTGCCAGTTGTCCTTGTTCTTTTCGGTTATTGCTGCACAGGTTCTTGTAATATCTTTCCGAAACTTTCTGGTGTTCAATCGCGAGTTGTAAATTGCTCTTCCCCTGTCTGCTTTTGGTAATCTCTTGCCACTCTTCTTTCGTACATCTCTTCAACTTGGCCCAAGCCAGACTGATTGCCCTCGCCATACACAACTGGTCGTCATTCTCGATGGTCACGACCGCTGTTTTCTTGTATAGGGAGTTATTTTTACCTCGTAGTTTGGTGATTCTGCGCCTGACTCCCCCTTTAGGTAGGTCTATGGATCCTACCGTTATCTCGAAGCTATCATCAACGGGTAGGTCTTGCTTGCTGTTCAGTACTTTCTCTATGATACCCATCATGGCGTCCGCGTCCAAGTTATCCCAGGGCTGTAGAGGTACTACGATCGGATCCTGGAGGCCTTCATGGTGTATGACGACTCGTCCGAGATCATTTCCGGCCAAATCGCCCCTAGCACGTTCCAGTACGTCGTCAAACATACGATGCAAGTCGTCAACGATGTCGTTCAAACGTTGACCCTCGTGCTGTTCGCTGATCTTGATCTTGTACGTCGGTCCACGGCAGCGTTTTTGGCGTACGTACGTTCGGATTTCTTCATTATCGTATATTGCAACCCTCGTTGTTCGTTCGATGGACCGGCACGGGGCTCTTCTCCTGCACCGGTCTGCGGTTCCCATTCGCCGTCTTCTACGCATAGACGAGCCGTTTCCTCAATGTCGTCATCGTACAGTAGGGCTCGAACGGCTCCATCTATCGTCGTCTTCGTTCACGTATTCCATTGCTAATTCAAATTCGTCATCCACTAGGGGTCCTCCAAGATTTTTGAGTATTACATCTAGTTCTTCGTTAACGAACGTGTCATCGGCAATCCGTAGCTGTAACCGTCGCCGACGTACAACGGGGGAATCCTGAATTCCCAGTGTCGCCGCAAAGTTCATCAGGTCTTCTTCGTCGGTGTAAGAATTCACCATCAGCTGAACCGTTGCAGATTCCATGTTGTCGGGTCGAATTCTGAAGTCAGAATGATTGTTTGACGAAACCTACACCCTTTTATAGGTCCATAGTGCTATTTTTAGAATGACATCATCGTTCCGCGATTTCATTGGTCAGTTTTGAGATCGATTTTGATTGGTTAACAATACGTCGTTCTGATTGGTCAACAAGATGTATCTCGTGTCATTCGATCGTTAGTCACCGTGCTGTGAACATCGTATATCTTTAATTTTTAAACAAAAATACATTAAAGTATTTGAATTTTTTTTTTAAATTTTTTAAAGTTTTTTAAAGTATTTTTGTGAACTTTTTTGAGTTGAAAATGTTGAAGTTTTAAACAAAAATAAAATAAAAAAATTGTCCCTTTCCGAGGATCGAACTCGGGTCGCCTGCATCAGAGTCCTGTGTCTTACCTCTACACCACACCGACGTATATATATATCAGGTAACATGAATGGAAGTCGATATCATACTTCTGGTGGACACACGTCTATTTATATACATAGGGGTGACCGAGATTCAGACGTAACCATATGAACAGGCTTATGATGAATATGTTGAACAAATTACGACAAAGTCAGGCGATCCTTGCAAACCGCTGAACACCCCATTGAATTGGTTGCAAAGGTAACATATCACAGTCCATTCCATTTATTTGGGGGTGAAAGGGTTAATTTTAACTGTTTTGCTATCGTTGTTAAAATAATTTACTGCAAAAATTATGGACCGTTATGTCGTGGTACGTCATTTGTTCGGACGCGTTAATATTGAGCTATTGACGTGATTGATATTGGGTAAGACACTTCATGACCAAATACACAGGTACCGTCGTAAGGTCGACAAGTCACGACACACCACACACACACACATGTGATAAATATGCACATACTTTAGAAGTAACGAAACTTTGTCCAAGAACAACAAATCTGCACACACCTTATGATAAAAACAGGTACGTAATACACTTTTCATTAAGTCGTTATATATAATAACTCGGTAAACAGAATGTATATATGGGAACTATTAACCCTACAGACTTGTATAGCGGTTTTAGCAAAATGTGTAGATCCTGATGAGACGTCTAGTAAATTCCGCATTTGCTCCGAAATTCGCGTCAAATTCCGAAGTCATTTGCAGAAATTATGTTCAATCTTCAAAACCGTTTACGACGAAAATTCCAAATACCCGAAGGTACGTTATGTCGCGTTTCAATTCGGAGTTCCAGTTAAGGAACCGTCTCATCAGGATCTGTACATTTTGCAAGTAATGTTCATATTTTCAGAACATACCCCCCCCTTTTCATAAATGGACTACCATTTTGTGACCCATTGGTTGCAAGGGTAACATAGTACAGTCCATTGAAATGGTTAACAACAAATATGAAATTATACACATAATTGTCAAAACGTATTATGTAGTGGCACGTAATTTTGGTTCAGACTAATCCTATCGGATGTTGTACTTAAATAGTATGTAGCATAATTTCCGTATTTACGGTGAAAATTATGGGCTTTTATGTCGTGTCGCTTCCGTCATACAAATCAACTTTATGCGAAAAACTCCCTCGCACCTTCAGTCGATGCGTTTATACATGTAGGTGGTTATATCAACGATTGTACAATGTTTACCGCAGCGAACGTGTATATAGATAGCTCGTTCATAATGTGATATTAATTTCATAGATCTGTTGATTGAACAAGCACAAATCGCAACCGAATAATGGATATCTTAGGTGGGTCACCCCGCAAAGTGATTTGCTAGTTTGAGGGGGGTGGTGGGTGGGTAGGGTATGGTGACACGACAGTCCCACTGATGACGCCTGAAGTCGGCAGAACCCTGTGTGTGTGTGTGTACCTGTCAAGAACATACAGATCAGCTCTCGGTGAGTATTATAGTTGATTACTAAAATTACAAAGTACATGTTGAATCGTAGTGTTGTTGGATAAATGATGACGTTTCCACATTTTGTACAAAAATTATACTGCGTGCCAAAACTACACTAACATAAAGTGTAAAATATAAAACTTACTTACCGGTGTATGACTGTCTATATATATAACCAATATATATTCGCTGTGGTAACGATGGCCGCAAGTTGTCCTATCTATATATAACCAGTATTATATGTCCGCTGTGGTAACGATGTCAGTTGTATGTTTGTCTACAGAGTTTCAACAGATATATATACGCGTTCGCTGTTGTAAACATTGGGACATATATTACATAATTATGTTATAATGAATAGTATGACGTTAGACATTGGATAATATATGGTATAATGTTATGTATTGCCGTAATGTTTTTCGCTGTGGTCATGTATTATATAACTAATAAATAGTAGACACTACAATGGCTGTGAAAACTTTCGTGGTAATAACTATCGAACAATAGTTAGCTCAGCGCTCTCGGACTAGGGGACCCCTATTACAATGTATAATGAATGTATACAGAGCGTCGGGCTATGGGTAAGTGAATTGACTACATGTTTGTACATCTTTTTGATATTTCGCGCGTTATTTAGTAAATCCAAGATGGCGGTGTCTGTGCAATCTGATCTGGGTCTATGCTGGCTTGCAAATGGCGACGGTTTGTTTTGTAGTTAAAACCAAGATGGTGACCGATTGTTTGACGTTAAAACTTTCTGCACATGCCAATACATTATATGGACGAGCAGGCTGGTCTGGGACTACAATGGTTGCAATTATTGGTCAGTTCTGATTGGACGTGTAAGGTATGTGGGAGAATTGGCTATACAGCGCATGTTTGTACATCGTTTGATTCGTCTTCGGGTGAACAACGTGTACTTTTTTCTTTTTATTATTTTGGGTAGGATCAGTTTGTATTATTTGGGTACTATATTCAGTAATCCAAGATGGCGGCGGTTTGTTTACATTTGAAACCTTCTGCACAGGTATATCAATACATTATATAACTAGTGACAGTCACGACGTGCGATATACACTAATGCATGGTCAGTATAGGTACTGTTAAGGTGTGTAATATATTATTATGAATATAACTCCATTTAAGGTAAGCGTGTAGATTTTATAATATCGATATTGTATAGATGTGTTGTAGTCTATGTTAGAATGAAAAGCTCCAGTATGGTTAGTAATATTTGGGACATAACGTAATTTGATGAATAATTTTACTGCGTCGGACTGGGGCATTGGATTTCATCGGGGAGTGTATGTCGATATTGACAGTCGATATACGTATGTGCGTAATTTGACACCTGGTACAATGTTGTACATACAATGATGATTAATTTGACTGTATCGGACTAGGGGTATGTGGAAGAATTGGCTATACAGCGCATGTTTGTACATCGTTTCATTCGTCTTCGGGTGAACAACATGTACTTTTTTCTTTTTATTATTTTGGGTAGGATCAGTTTGTATTATTTGTGTACTATATTCAGTAATCCAAGATGGCGGCGGGACGTGAAAACCTTATATGCGAATGATCTACTATATTTAGTAAATCCACAATGGCGGCGTCGGTAAACATTGGGTATATATTATATAGCTATAGTCATAACTATGGTATAATGTTATGTAGTACCACAATGTTGTTCACTGTGGTCATATATAATATAACTAATGAATGGTAGCCAATACAATGGCTGTGAAAAACGTTCGTGGTATATTATATAACTATCGAACAATAGAATGGCGGCCATTTTGTTTTGAGGCTAAAGAGACGCCTATACTACTATATATATGTAGTAGTATATGCGTCTCTTTAGCCTCAAAACAAAATGATATTTAGGTATTTTCCCGTCCGGGGATGTTATGAATGCGTATTTTCGATCTCCGTGTCGCACTTTATACACCAGTCAATGAAATCCCCCCCCCCCCACCCCCCCCCCCTGGCCCGGGGAATAGCCGGGACATAGCCGGG
>CM055266.1:129636310-129732194 GCA_029237695.1 Conchocele bisecta
CATGCTATATCCCCTTATGACCAGTAAAATCCACATGTGTTGATGGTCCGTATGTTGATGTCATATGGGTATTTTGGTGGATTCGGGTATATTTGGGTGGATTCCGTTGGTTCTGGGTAATTTACATGCATGTAGTTTATGCAACTGCTAAATGCTCAAACATTACACACGACAGAAATCGCCAATTATCTACAAATGCACATTTCCGAACTTTCCGGACACTTTTATACAATCAATACTTCTGGTTATACGTGTAATTCGCTGGAGGTGACGTAAATTGTATACAATAGAACCCCTCTAAACCGGACACCGTGGCGACCCCATTGTGTTTATTTTATATGGGTTTCACTGTCATTTCTTTCATTGTCGTGTCTTTTCATGATTGAAAATGACAATAACAGTTCATGGAGTGCTTCATTACAGTGGGACATCTCTAAACCGGACACCCTGGGAGGTCCCCAGGGTGTCCGGTTTAGAGAGGTTCCACTGTAGTATGTTGGTAACAATGCACTAGACCACGAGATATACCGAAATAACATATAAAACACCGAAATTTGAACCGTTCTTCAAGAACCTGTGCATTTAACCGGATACATATTCTCTAAGGCCGTCTTGTGGGCGGCTTTTGCCGCGTGATTTACCGATAGCACCGGTTAGAATCAGCCTCTTGTCATTTATTGGCCTGATGTATCTGGAAAGCAAAGAACAGCTGTCACCAACAGGATACGTACTATTTAAATTAAGTATAACGAATAGGTCACGGTACGAATAAATTGTCTACAGTCTGTGAATAATATAATGTATGGCCAACTTGGGATTCGGGCGTGGGAGTCCTAGTACGAGGCTCTGCCGAGCACGAGAAAAACGCAAGACTGAGATACCCCGTCAGTCATAACCATGATGTATATTATTTCATCTCATATTATAGGACTGAATGGCCTTTTTGTGGAATTTATCGGGGTATAAACTTGGAAAAGTCGCGGGAATACTGGACGAAGGCCGGAAGGCCTCGTCCAGTATTCCCGCGACTTTTCCAAGTTTATATCCCCGATAAATTCCACAAAAATGCCATTCATTCCTTATAATTCCAACATTTGAAATAAATTAATCAAGAAAATGTGTTTATTTTCCGTTTTCTTAAGAATTATTTTAACTGCGCCTCTCGGTTACGGAAAGTAGTTCGGCGTGGGAGTTTACTGGGATATACATTTTGGACAGAGACTTGCTACGGGCCAATCAAATGTTAGGGAATTGTGTAAATATGTTTGTGCTGGAATTATAGCGTATTGAATACTGCAAAATCTGAAAAATACAGTTCTATGCGGCATTTGCTGTCAAAATTTGGTCAACTTCAGATTTATTTACCGAAAATAGTGTACAATTTATAAATAATTTTCATGAAAATAGCATATATTCTTAGATACAAACTCATATAGCACCTCTCAAATACGATTTCTATAATCTATGTGCAACTGCCGATATACTAAATAATGTAATTTTAGTTTGGTAGTGTCTTAATCATCCACACACATATACGTGGCGGATTAGCCCATTACACGCGGATTACACCTTCACGAGTGTGATGTTTTTTAAATATTTTATTCTTATTTTTGTTATTTCTCAATTAAAGTATATGTTGCGACCACTCATTTGAACCGTCTCCAAGAGACGGTTCAAATGATGTTCACGACATATACGTCTAAGCACATTTAAATAAACTATTTATGATATTTATCCTCAGTATGACATGGGTTAAAATACATAACCTTCCCATGTATCCAGTGTTACAAATCTGGTTGCATATAACGTTAATATATTATTTCAAATGCACCTGATATTGCAACCGGTTCAATTTACTAACCTACAGACAAGACATTGACATATCAATTAGAGGTCAATGGATGTAGCGGGCTAACTCCGCGAGGAGCGAGTCCCTTTCTTTCGCCAACACATTCAATTCATTATCCCCGCCTAAATACCAAAGTCTCAACGCAATTAGGCGGGGCGAGTGCACAGCTACACAACCGCCAGAACTAATCTTGCCCAGCGTATCAATGTTTTTGAAGATGTACTGGCAATGCCACCTGGCAATCAAGCAATTTGATTGTCTGGGCCCGAGCTGTAAAACAGCTCGGGCTCAGTCAATCAAGTTGCTTGATGTCAAGCACAGTATTTTGGAATAAACTGACACATATTGGTAAGATTAGCGTAGCCGGTAGAGTACGAGTATGATATTATTGTATGTACATGGTGTTCTCTATCTCAATGTGTATGATCACGTGCTACTAACAACAACAACAAGTACCGATTCAAAGTAGTATTCTTGTATAGTGTCCGTATTACGTAACGGATGTTGATGAAATATGGCGCATCAAGCGCGTCTTGTTAAGCTGCATTTGGTGTCTCTGTATTTTCGTCCAAACTCCGACACGGAAATCGATTCTTCGCAAAAACGACATAAGTATGTGCCAAACTCCATAGACCACCAAATGCAGCTCATGAAAACGCGTTTGCTGCGCCATATTTCATCAAAATCTGTTGCATATTAATGAACATATCAAATAATACTTACTTTGGAGTGGGCGACGTTGTTGTTGTAACCACGTGATCATGCGCCTTGTATCTGTTACAGCGCCGATGAGTTCAAACATGCGAAGGACGGAGCTGGTATTTCCCATGTCGTCCAACACAAAACTGCGTGACAATGTCCCGATACCATGGGACACACAATGGAAACATCGATGTTGGCGGCGTCACTGCACGTTATAATTTAAATTGACATGGTGTGTAATTGTAAACAAATAACATGCTCTCACTCAGTGGTTTCTTATGTCGTGGAACGAACTGCCGTTGACAGCGATTGTTCTCCCGATGGGCTGCCGGCCAAGTCGCCACGCGTCCGGAAAGGTAGGTGATAGCTATACGGGACGTGTGAAAGGATGCTATAATGATGATGTCGAGCGTAAGTCGAGAAAGAGCGACAAGAGAGGGAAGAGAAGTACGGCCCGGAAACACCCCATTCAATACAGCAAGTTTTCAACAACGTCTAAGACATACCATTCCACGTCAGCTGCCTCGAAGATAATATTGAGGTTGTCGACGGACGGGTCTACGTTACAGATAGAGCAGTATGATATAGACCTCACGCCTGTTGAAGATACTGAGGCCAGTACACCATGGCAGGGAGAGCGAGTTCCTGGGTTATATATAGACAGGTGTGGACTGGCGGCACAGCGGTGCAACAGCGCGCCACAGTTGACATGCGTGCCGTACAAATGTATATCGCCCAGCATTGCCAGGTCTAAAACAGGTGAAATAAACCGATGTGGAAATAATAAAACGGTGTGCAAGGTGCAAGTAGAGCGGCAGTCGTGGTGTATAGCTTCAACATCCAGCGACGAACCTTTCGACGGCCCATTGGGCGCCGGTGTAGACCAACAAACACAAGACCACGTTGCCGGGGCAAACGAGAGAATCGGGGATGAAGTATCAGTGTCGACGAACGTTGACACCTGTATGTTTGAGGGAGACAGCGTACGTCATAAACAACAATTTGGTGATGAGCCAGAGTGCGTGACAGACGGCTTGTGCAGCCAGGATTTGAAGCCAGAAACTTTAAATACTAACCAAAGCAATCGTGTCTTCCCAATAACCACCGATTATGGCAGACTGGTTGTAGTGTGCAGAGATCCAATTGATGAAAGTCAATCAAAGCCACACACTGCTGCAGCGGCAAATCAATCACTGGAGTTATCTTCTGTTCACGAAACTGCAGGCGGATCTAGCTGTAATACAGAGCAGCTATCTGATCATATTACGAACGTGCCGTTGCATCACTGTCGGTGTGAATCAGATACAATTGTGCCGCCACAGACATGTCGGTGTGAATTAGACAATGTTATGACCCGAGGCTTCACGAGTACTTTACAAAACCGGGACAAAACTGGAATTGCGGTGAATTCCCCGCGGCAAGGCCTTTACGGGCAGCATGCGATAACGCAAGTAGAAACCACGACATTAAGCCATTTTTCGGCTACGGATGTTCGCTTGTCAGATGGTTCGGAATGCAGAGTGCCTGTAAATGGCGGTATTAACCTGGATTTATCATCGACATGCTCAGCGCAGTGCGCCAACCAAAGCGGTATTGTTAAACATTACGCCCACACGGCTAACGGCACCGCGATGTACGCCAGCATTAATCAGTCGCCATCTGACAGTCGGCGATGCTATTACCATAATCCTCCCAGTGTCTCTAACACCCGTACAGTAAGCCCCGATACGGCGTGCAACATCCGTTACGTTGAACCTGTCACTGATCACACAGACATGCCCGTGGGAACTGACTTTAATGGCAGTATATACCGCAACATCATACGTCGCGGTAAAACACAATTACAACCATCTGAATCAATCTTACATAACAAAGATATACCAGTGAAGCCATTAACCTGTGACAATGTTAATCCTGCGTCCAATGTCATGGGATCGATAAAATGTAATTTTCCGATTCCGCTAAGCAACGCGTTCGTGACAGGAAACGCAGCCTTTAGCAGTGATGACAGAGCTGTGAATCCGTGTCCAGACCACGACAATATCAGCGTTGTCGCAACACCGGCTCCAACAGCCAACAATGACGACCCAGCGGAGAACAGCGATGATGGGATCTGTCTATCGGACGAAATCAAACAGGCGCCTGCGGCACAATTCGTGCATGAAGATTTTCAAAACGGTATGTCGTACGTACAGTAATACCTCTCTAAACTGGACAATCAGAAACCCGGTGCATTTCATTTTGATCAGTTCATTGTGATTTGTATATGATGATAATATGTGGCTGTGACTGGATAATGGGGCTTATGGGATTTCTGACCACTGTAGCTCCTGATGTTACTCATGTAAGATGATAACGATCTATAATTCCAGCACACACATATTTACACAATTCCCTAACATTTGATTGTTCCGTAGCAAGTCTCTGTCCAAAATTTATATCCCAGTAAACTCCAATGCCGAACTATTTTCCGTAACCGTCAGGCGCAGTTAAAATAATTCTTAAGAAAACGGAAAATAAACACATTTTCTTGATGAATTTATTTCAAATGCTGGAATTATAAGGAATGAATGGCCTTTCTGTTGAATTTATCGGGGATATAAACTTGGAAAAGTCGCGGGAATACTGGACGAGGCCTTCCGGCCTTCGTCCAGTATTCCCGCGATTTTTCCAAGTTTATACCCGATAAATTCCACAAAAAGGCCATTCATTCCTATAATATTGTAAATTTGAAACATGACGGGTGCTTCATTGATGGGATGGTGAACGGTGCAGTTCCTGATCAGTCTGTACGGATGCACAGGCTGATATGGATCTACACTGGTCGCAAAACCCATATGCCACATATCTCCAGCCACATATAGTACATATATACCATTGATTGGAAAGCACACAATCACATCTTGGTATTCATGAGACTGCATTAAATGGACATGTGCCAGCCAGCCAAACTGTGGTTCTGTCAATTCCAGCATCTCATCTTGTATGACCAATTCATTCTCACGCCCCGCCCCTCAAACCCTCACCCATCCCACCGCCATGATCACACCTCACATACTTCCCAAATTCGTCTCATAAGTGGAAGTAAATGGGTTTAACGCCAGCAACAGCGGATGGAAATGTAAGTACATGTATTTATCACGTCTAGGGAGTGGATTGAACTCAGAAAATCCGGTATTGAAGTCCAATGCCATATCCCTAGGCCATGGCCCATCCCTAGACCCGTCTCCAATGAGAAGACATATCGATGAGTGGTTTACCATTTTGTATATACGATATGTCTGGTCAAGTTGAGCAGTCATTACCTAGAGCCGCGTCGTGTGTACCACCGCACTCAATTAATACGTAAGGATTTATGTTAAGACAATGAAATCCCTTCATGATGATACTTTCATTTTGACTGGTATTTGCATAACCCGGAAGAAAGCCCCGTTCTCCCGAGACATGCGATGTGCTGTCCAAACCGCGCCTTGATTTATATTTTCCAAAGTAAGCTCATTAGTCAACCATGCGCACACCGAATGTCTTGGCAAAGTTCCGTAATTGCCAAACGTCGACTTAATATTCGCTGATGCAATGCTGTCATTTGGCGGCATTTATATGCACACACAATACTGCAAGATAAGAAAATCGCAAGTCCACAAATTGATTCCATGAAAAGAATATCTCAGCCCGAGGTATACTAGTACATAATCAATGCCAAGCCTTGTCGCGCATACGGGAAACGATATACGATGGAAAATCGCTAAACCGGACACCCTGAGAGGATCCCAGGGTGTCCGGTTTAGCGAGCTTCCAAAGTAATAATTCTGAAATATGAGAACTACAAGACGTGTTGGTGTGCTTTGCAATCATGAACATGCATCGTTATCATTATACATGCATGTCAGAGAAATGACAATGAAACCAACCGCTGATGTGCTGTGATGTCTGGTTTAGTGTGTACTGTTCTCCCACCATCCAGTGCCATTAGACAACTGGAGTTTCAGATTGTACGAATGCGGCTTGTTTTGTTTGTTTGGTTGTAAGGTCATTTTAGTTCGGGTCAACTGGGTCGAGTCTTGCGTTTACCCGTAGAGATCGGGAAAATTCCAACATCACGACTGGATATTTGCATACTAATATATATAGTAAGCCCTGGAATTAGAATAATCTCGTCCACGCCGCACCAGAGTCACTCAGCCCCACTCCCTAAATGTAACAGGCTAAGCACCAAGCTTGCTACCTTTATACTGGTTATAACCGGATATATCTCTCACGAAAATAGAAGGCTAAACGTGTATCTGAGACCCAAATGATGGATATAGGGATTCCGATAATGATGAAGATCATCGCTAAATTGCCCTTATATGTAGCATGCTTGCCGCCCGCCGAATATGGTTTGTTCGTTGCCTAGCATGATATAATTTACTACGGAGCCCCGCAGGGTACGTATACATTTTTTTTTCAATTTAACAATTCGTCCCCACGAAATAACAATTCGTTCCCACGGGAACGAATTGTTAATTCGTGGGAACGAATTGTTATATCGTGGGAAGGAATTGTTAATTCGAGGGAACGAATTGTTAAATTGAGGTGACGAATTATCATTTCGTGGGAACGAATTGTTATATCGTGGGAACGAATTGTTATATCGTGGGAACGAATTGTTAATTCGAGGGAACGAATTAATAAAAAAAAATCCATGTCCCCTGCGGGGCTCCGTAATATACATATCACCGAGACGCAATAAAAAAAGAACTCCACCGGAGTATCAAATACTCATTTCGTTTAGGCATAAGGGATTACTTCGCAAAGGTGAAAATGACTGGAAATGCAAATATTCAATTACACAAAGTACATTGCTGATTGTGTACGGCTGCTTATTTATCCCGTCAACACAGTGCGTATGTGCCGTGAAACACGGTGCCGTGAAACATTTTTGATATCCAGTCAATACAATTTTTGCATTTTACAGCCATTTGTAGGTGTTGACGGGATAAATAGAATAGTAGGTTAGTGCCGTGAATGGGAAAACATATCTGACGCGGCACGGAAACGGGATGTGCTCGGCAGAGCCTCGCCCATCCCGTTTCCTGAGCCTTGCCAGATATTTTTTTCCCATTCACGGCACTTACCTACTATTCTCTATGTGCCGTCTAAGACTGCAACCACCATCGTATCTGTACTATTGATGGTTATTATAAATGTGTTAGGAATTCGTTTTTACTGACACTTTCAAGGTGTACGATCACGTGGTACTAACAACAACAACAAGTACTGAAACTTCCAGAATCCATCTGATTCAAAGTACGTATTCTTGTATATTGTCCTTATTACGTAACGGATTTTGATGAAATATGGCGCATGAAACGCGTCTTGTTAAGCTGCATTTGGTGATCTCTGTATTTTCGACACGGAAATCGATTCTTCGCAAAAACGACATACGTCTGTGCTGAACTCCATTGACCATCAAATGCAGCTCTTGAAGACGCGTTTGCTGCGCCATATTCCATTAAAATCCGTTGCATATTAAGGAAAATATCAAATAATACTTGCTTTGGAGTGGGCGACGTTGTTGTTGTTGTAACCACGTGACCATGCACCTTGACTTTGGCCCCGTTGGGATATTTATCTTACTATCTTTAGTACGTCAATCTGGCTTAGAATCATTCTAAATATAATTATTTTATTTTCCTAGTTGCATGCAGCAAGATTTAGTAGACAGAAGTTCGCTTATAGTGCAATGCCGTGGTAACTAAGAATCCAATACATTCGGATACCATTTTAAGGTGGTCAGAATTAATAATACGCGATGTTTGCCTTGTCGTATCCGAGCATTTCCGGAAATTGATCTGCAATATGTTTAAGCGGCGTTCAGCATGTCGAAAGTTGACGGAATTCCAGAGCGCACGCGGAATTGATTGAATTCCGCGTGTGTTCTGGAATTATCGTCAACTTCCGGTGCTCCAGAAATTTACGTCAACATTCGGTACAGGAATCATCGTTAATTTTCGATGCATTATTCCACGTATGCTCGGGAATTATCTTCTACTAACTTCGGTGAATTCCGAGTGTACTTGGCAATTATCGTCAAATTTCAATGAATTCCGCGTATGGTCACAAGTTATCATTAATTTTCGATGAATTCCGCGTGCGCTCGGAAATTATCGTCAACTTTCGATGAATTCCGTGTATGCTCGCGAATTATCGTTACTTTTCGATGATTTCCACATAACACATAATTATGCTCGTGAATAACGTAAACTTTGTTTTCTAGAGCTATCATCAAATTTCCACGAATTACGCGTGCGCTCAGTACTTATTCTTAACTTTCAATGTAATTTGAGGAAACCATCGTGCTTTTTGTATCAATATCAGCCGAACATACTGACGCTAGGGTAAAGAATCTCATACATTGACCAGTATTACACAACCGCCTGCGTTAATTTCCCCCCAGATCATCAACGTTTCCGAACATCTATCGGCACTGTCAACCCGTAATCAAACAATGCATTTATCAATCAAGTTGCTTGATTTCGAGCACATTATTAAATCATTTTGAAATAAAGAAATTATAAAATATATGCAAGATTAGCGCAGGAGGTTGTGTACACGATATCCACTTTAAATGATTATATTGACAAATAAATGGAAATTCCGAATGTACTAGGTTATTTGTGTATTTTTTCCGAGTTTTGTGTATTTCTGAAGGGGTCAGTGGAAGAGGGGAGGCAACTCTGTGCCACGGAGTTGCCTCCCTTCTTCTAAGGACCGCTTCAACTGCTACAATTGTACGCGTATGTGTTGTCACTGCGGTTGTTGTAACGTGCG
Organism: Conchocele bisecta; assembly: GCA_029237695.1. Lineage (NCBI taxonomy): Eukaryota > Metazoa > Mollusca > Bivalvia > Lucinida > Thyasiridae > Conchocele > Conchocele bisecta. The sequence continues at coordinate 129,645,675 of CM055266.1, forward strand.
TGCCATTGCATCAGATGGCCGTTTCACTAAACTTCGTACGACTAAAATGTTCGTAAGTGCAAAATTATGGTAGTCTGTAAATATCACATTAATATGTTTTCTTGTAAACAATTACTGGATTTACATTTATTGAGCATAGGCTGCATATGCAGCCTATGCTCAATAAATGTAAATACATCAATTGAAATTACCAGACGATCCTGAATTTGCACTTACGAACATTTTAGTCGTACGAAGTTTAGTGAAACGGTCCCCGATTTATGACCAGTGTAGCTCCTTATCAAATAGCACTCCGATAGCCGGATAACGATCTGTATTGCTTGTTAGAAGCATGACGGGTCTTTAATTGATGGAATGGCGAACAGTGCATATCCTGCGCAGACTGTGAGAATGCACAGGCTGATCTGGATCTACACTTGTTCCAAAACCCATAGGCCCTATTTCTCCAATCACAGCCACACATAATTAATACAGCCCGTTCCTGGAATTACGACCATTTCTGTCGTATTGCGGCGATATTCATTTCGATATTATTTATTCAATCAACATGACCTTCAAACCTCTCGCGATAACATCGGAGGCGAATTATTGTAGCTACAGTGCTATGCGATAATAAAGGCAGTATCGGAGCTGGGACCCGATTATTAGATTATTAAATATGTTGTAAATTAAACAATGCTTTGGCAATGCTATGCATGTATATAGGTCATGATCAGATAACTTGTAGGATCTCTGTGGAGATACGTAAATCGATATTTTGAAACGGGGGAAAATTCTATTCCGATTTCCACTAATGGTGGAGAGAATGTTCACAGTTTTTATTATACACGGATGTCCGTAAAATGTAGCTGTGACTGGAGAAATGGGGCTTATGGGTTTAGCGACCAGTGTAGATCCAGATCAGACTCTGCATCCGCACAGTCTGATCAGGATCTGCACTGTTCGCCATTCAACCAATGAAACACCCGCCATGCTTCCAGCAAGCAATACAGATGGTTATCAAGCAAAAGGAGTGTGCTATTTGATATGGATCTACAATAGCCACATACCAAAATACCAATTTCTCCAGTGACAGCAAAAAATAACAATATAAGTAGTAATATACATGTAATGTCAATTAAGGGGTTGCCACAGCTGAAAATACAATGTTAACTGAACCTTTGGTGAACAAGAAATCAGTAACACTGACGGCTTTACCCATACAACACTTTAACGCAACAAGAACTGCAACGCCAAGTTATAAGGCATTCAGCATTGGCCATGGACACAGGGACCGCATGAGTGGGCCACAGAATGAAACAATGGATGATGACTAATACGCATGTGAAGTATGCACCTGAAAACTTTAACGCAAATCTCGAACAGACAGACAGACAGACAGACAGACAGACAGCAGGCTGGCCGGATGGACGGATGGACGGATGGACAGACAGAGGTGGCGAATATATGTACCCCTGATTTATTTTTCGCAGTACTATAGGAATGAATGGCCTTTTTGTGGAATTTATCGGGGTATAAACTTGGAAAAGTCGCGGGAATACTGGACAAAGGCCGGAAGGCCTCGTCCAGTATTCCCGCGACTTTTCCAAGTTTATATCCCCGATAAATTCAACAAAAAGGCCATTCATTCCTTATAATTCCAGCATTTTAAATAAATTCATTAAGAAAATGTGTTTATTTTCCGTTTTCTTAAGAATTATTTTAACTGCGCCTGACGGTTACGGAAAGTATTTCGGCATGGTATGGAGTTTACTGGGATATAAATTTTGGACAGAGACTTGCAACGGACCAATCAAATGTTAGGGAATTGTGTAAATATGTTTGTGCTGGAATTATATAAAAATAAATCGATGTCACGCCGAAAACAACGAATATCCATCCCATTTCCGGTATGATTAGTGTACGTACATACCGACGTGCTTGTGCATGCCAAAGCTTTGTCTTCATGTTGCATTAACTACATATATGCGTATGGTGTTGTTATATCGCATCCATGTTTGTTGCACGTTGTCATTATATTGTAATGCCGCCCATGAAACACTGCCTTGTAATATAATGCTTTGCACGTTACATATACCATATCAAATTTCTATACCAGTAGGGCCGGTACTAATCAGAATACATGTATATAGCATACATATTCCTGTAAATAAATATTGGTACAGAGACAAAGCGGTGTCTAGTGGTGTCTGGTGAATTATTATGAATGTGACAATGGCTACAAATGTTAGAAAATCAAGAAAATAATTTATTAAATGTTTTTGAATGGTGTTTATCGGCCTATACAGTTTTTGGCCGGTTTAGTGGGGTCGAATTCCATATTTCACCTGTACGGATGGGGGCGTAGATTCCAGTCAGAGCTAGTCAGCCGTGAATTAAGTGAGTGAGTGAATAGGGTTTAACGTCCGCTTTTCTGACATAGAGGTACAAGCCCCTCAGGGAGTCTACACGCAGACGGGTCAACGGGGTCGTGTCCCGTATCCACCTGTCCGAGGGGGGTAAATCCCAACTTCAGAACTCAATATTTACAATCAAAATATATATTCAGTCCTGAAATTAGAACAACCTGATCTGGTGCCAGGCCCTCGCCACACCAGCATCATTTATCCCATCCCCTAAAAGTAATAGGATTAGCGCTAATCTTACTTTTATATATGGGGCATAGCCTGACTCAACTCTCGCATACAAGAAAGCCAAAAATGTACATGAGGGCCAAATCCGGTATAGTGGGTTCCGGAAAGTATGAACCCAATCGTCAAGCCAGTTTAGTCGCCTTTTACGACAAGCAATGGCTACTGCAGCACTATTCTCAGGATCAGTTGATCCCGCCCCGGTGCCTGCACGGGGCATCAGTCAGCCGTGAAAGTAGAATAACCTGGTCTGGTGTCAGATCATCGCCACACCAGTCTCTTAGCCCCATTCCCTAAAATAAATAGGATTAGTATTAATATTACTACTTGTATAATAGGAAGAACGGGATTCGTCTCTAACGTACCGACAATAATGTACCATACAGTCAAAGAAGGGATATTTAATGGATTACTCCATTGTTGCATTGCCCTTCGCATGCTGTCAACCCACCGCGGCGGAATAGTCCAGGGCATGGTATAGGATCACGTGGTCTATTGTTTACACCGTATTAATGGCGATGAGGTCACGGGTAAATCTTATTTTTCATCAATACGACTGCCGTTTCTTCCATTTAATGATGACCATGTTCCAGCCGTTAACACTACGAGTCGGACAATACTAAATTTAGCAGCATTACTTATGAAGTTAGTCTGAACATTCTGCAGAGAAATGTGATTCAGACTAACTTGAAACAACGTTCGATTCCGTCCGACTGACATGTCTCTGCTGAATTTTCAGACTAACTACAAAATGTGACGATCGCCAATTTGAAAAATCTGTAAATCTTTCACCGAAAGACAGTAAGAATGAAGTTTGGCCAGCATCGACCAAGCGGTTAGTAAGAAAAGGCTGTTTAAAAGCGCTAATAAAAATATACCAGTTTGACCTTTTGGTGGCCATCTTGGACGAGTTAATCATCCGATTTCGATAAAACCCGCTTCAGAGCGATTGTCTCCTCAATAACTTTCATATACAACATGACACTATTTGGTACAATGTGAAATTTGACCGCTAATTAACCAGCCGGGCCCCGCCCATTTATTATTCCGGAGGTCATCATTTTAACAAATCTGAAAGAGCTTTGACTATCAATCATTCCTTCCAAGTTTATAGAAATGTGTTTGGCGGTTCGTGAGATTGTTTTTAAGAATTTGACCTACTTTTCCACGGCGGCTATCTTTGATTATGCGACAACCTCCAACTCTGACATGCCTCACCCATATATCATCCCTGTGAAGTTAGACCAACATTGGCCAAGCGGTTCACAAGAAGAAGACGTTTGAACTCGCTAATTCAGTGATAACCTTGTGACCTTTCAGCGGCCATATTGGATGACCTAAAAATCCGATTTCGACAAAAAAAAATATCCAGAGTGATCGTCTCTTCAATACCTCCGAGATTATAATTATATAACGCGACCATATTCGGTCAAATGTGAAATTTGACACCCCGGGCCCTGCCCATTTTTGACCCATGGGTCACTATTTTTACAAATCTGAAAGAACAATGGCTGTCGATCATTTCTGTCAAGTTTCCTCGAAATCTGTCTGGTGGTTCGGGAGAAGATTTTTTAAGAATTGGTTCGGGAGAAGATTTTTTTTAAGAATTTGACTTCTTTTTCCACAGCTGCCAGCTTGGATTAGGCGACGACCTCCAAATTTACAAATCCGACATGCCCCACCCATAGATCATCGCTGTGAAGTTTGACCAACATTGGCCAAGTGGTTCACGAGGAAGAAGACGTTTGAATTCTTTAATTAAAGGATGACCTTTTGACCCTTCGCGGCCATCTTGGATGACCTAATCAATCGATTTCGACAACAACAAGAGCTGTAGGAGAACAGCATAGCTCGACTACGAGGGTTGTCGATGTACACATAGCTTGACAAACAAGGTGGCTGCGGCCTGCATACAAACCTTAACCAAGGTTGACTAAAAAAGTTAACCAAGGGAAATTAAGTAAGTAATTCAATGTTAAATGTAGGTCAATGACAGATATAGGTCAGGGGTTATTGATGTACATCACTAGGAGATGAAGTTGTCCAAGTATGGTTGCTGTAGGCCCAGGAGTATTCCATATACAAGCTTGACTATAAACATTAACCAAGTAATTCAAGGTTAAATGTAGGTGAAGGTAAAATATAGGTCAGGGGTTATTGATGTACATCCCTATGAGAAAAAGTTATCCAAGTATGGTGTCTGTATGCACAATAGTATTCCATATACAAGCTTGACTAAAAACCTTAACCATGGTTAACTAAAACCTTAACCAAGGGGGATTAACTAATTAATTCAAGGTCAAATGTAGGTCAAGGTCAAATATAGATCAAGGGTTATTGATGTACATCCCTAGGAGATAAAGTTGTCCAAGTATGGTGGGTGTAGGGCCAGGAGTATTCCATATACAAGCTTGACTAAAAACCTTAACCAAGGAGAATTAACTAAGTAATTGAAGAGGAAATGTAGGTGAAGGTCAAATATAAATCAGGGGTTATTGATGTACATCCCTATGAGAAAAGGTTGTCCAAGTATGGTGTCTGTATGCACAATAGTATTCCATGTACAAGCTTGACTAAAAACCTTAACCAAGGTTGATTAAAAACCTTAACCAAGGTTAACTAAAAACCTTAACCAAGGTGACTTAAGTAAGTAATTGAAGAGGAAATATAGGTCAAGGTGAATATAAATCAGGGGTTATTGATGTACATCCCTATGAGAAAAGGTTGTCCAAGTATGGTGTCTGTATGCACAATAGTATTCCATGTACAAGCTTGAGTAAAAACCTTAACCAAGGTGACTTAAGTAAGTAATTGAAGAGGAAATATTGGTCAAGGTGAAATATATATCAGGGGTTGTTGATGTACATCACTAGGAGATGAAGTTGTCCAAGTATGGTGGGTGTAGGGCCAGTAATTGAGTGAGTGAGTGAATAGGGTTTAACGTCCGCTTTTCTGACATAGAGGTACAAGTCTCAGGGAGTCTACACGCAGACGGGTCAACGGGGTCGTGTCCCGTATCCACCTGTCCGAGAGGGGTAAATCCCAACTTCAGAACTCAATATTTACAATCAAAATATATATTCAGTCCTGAAATTAGAACAACCTGATCTGGTGCCAGGCCCTCGCCACACCAGCATCATTTATCCCATCCCCTAAAAGTAATAGGATTAGCGCTAATCTTACTTTTATATATGGGGCATAGCCTGACTCGGCTCTCACATAGAAGAAAGCCAAAAATGTACATGAGGGCCAAATCCGGTATAGTGGGTTCCGGAAAGTATGAACCCAATCGTCAAGCCAGTTTAGTCGCCTTTTACGACAAGCAATGGCTACTGCAGCACTATTCTCAGGATCAGTTGATCCCGCCCCAGTGCCTGCACGGGGCTGTAGGGCCAGTAGTATTCCATATACAAGGTTGACTAAAAACCTTAACCAAGGGGAATTAAGTAAGTAATTCTAGAGGAAATGTAGGTCAAGGTCAAATATAGATCAGGGGTTATTGATGTACATCGCTATGAGAAAAGGTTGTCCAAGTATGGTGTCTGTATGCACAATAGTATTCCATGTAGAAAGCTTGACTAAAAACCTTAACCAAGGTTGACTAAAAACCTTAACCAAGGGGAATTAAGTAAGTAATTCAAGGTTAAATGTAGGTCAAAGTCAAATATAGGTCAGGGGTTGTTGATGTACATCACTAGGAGATAAAGTTGTCCAAGTATGGTGGGTGTAGGGCCAGGAGTATTCCATCTACAAGCTTGACTAAAAACCTTAACCAAGGAGAATTAACTAAGTAATTGAAGAGGAGTGAGTGAGTGAGTGAGTGAGAGAGAGTGAGTGAGTGAGTGAGTGAGTGAGTGAGTGAGTGAGTGAGTGAGTGAGTGAGTGAGTGAGTGAGTGAGTGAGTGAGTGAGTGAGTGAATAGGGTTTAACGTCCGCTTTTCTGACATAGAGGTACAAGCCTCAGGGAGTCTACACGCAGACGGAAAAATTGAAGAGGAAATGTAGGTGAAGGTCAAATATAGATCAGGGGTTATTGATGTACATCCCTATGAGAAACGGTTGTCCAAGTATGGTGTCTGTATGCACAATAGTATTCCATGTACAAGCTTGATTAAAAACCTTAACCAAGGGGAATTAACTAGGTAATTCAAGGTTAAATGTAGGTCAAGGTCAAATATAGGTCAGGGGTTGTGGATGCACATCACTAGGAGATAGAGTTGTCCAAGTATGGTTGGTGTAGAGCCAGGAGTATTCCATCTACAAGGTTGACTAAAAACCTTAACCAAAGAGAATTAACTAAGTAATTCAAGAGGAAATGTAGGTCAAGGTCAAATATAGATCAGGGGTTACTGATGTACATCCCTAGGAGATGAAGTTGTCCAAGTATGGTGGGTGTGGGGCCAGGAGTATTCCATATACAAGCTTGACTAAAAACCTTAACCAAGGGGAATTAACTAAGTAATTGAAGAGGAAATGTAGGTCAAGGTCAAATATAGACCAGGGGTTATTGATGTACATCCCTATGATAACAGGTTGTCCAAGTATGGTGTCTGTATGCACAATAGTATTCCATGTACAAGCCTGACTAAAAACCTTAACCAAGGTTGACTAAAAACCTTAACCAAGGGGAATTAACTAAGTAATTCAAGAGGAAATGTAGGTCAATGTCAAATATTGATCAGGGGTTATTGATGTACATCACTAGGAGATGAAGTTGTCCAAGTATGGTGGGTGTAGGGCCAGTAGTATTCCATATACAAGGTTGACTAAAAACCTTAACCAAGGCGTGACGGTGACGCCGACGCCGGGGTGACAACATAAGCTCTACTTATTCTTCGAATAGTCGAGCTAAAAATATCTCTCCTCAATACCTTCGATTTGATATATGACATGACCATATTCGGTCAAATATGAAATTTGACCCCTAGTTTACCCCCGGGCATCGCCCATTGTTGACCCATGGGTCACATGTTTTATAAATCTTCAAGAGCTTTGACTGTCGACGATCATTCCAGTCAAGTTTCAAGTTTCGTTGAAATCTGTCTGGTGGTTCGCAAGAAGATTTTTTAAGAATTTTACCTACTTTTCTACGGCAGCCATCTTGAATAATGCGACGACCTTCAACATCGCTGCACCAATAGATCATCCCCGTGAAGTTTGACCAACATTGGCCCAGCGGTTCACGAGAAGACGTTTGAAACATGACCATATTCAGTCAAATGTGAAATATTACCCCTATTTGACGCCCCTCCCCCCTCCCACCCGAGTGTGGACCAAATCTGAAACAGCGTCGACTATCTATCATTACTGTCAAGTCTCGTTGAAGTCGGTCTGTCGGTTCGTGAGAAGATTTTTTAAGAAATTGACCTATACTAATTTACAACGGCGGCCATCTTTATTATGCGACGACCTCCAAATTTACAAAACTGACGTGCCTCCCATAATATTTTCATCTCTGTTTGACCAACATTGGCCGAGCGGTTCGGGAGAAGAAGACGTTTGAAAATGTAGACGGATGACCACGTGCGAGAAACGGTAACGATAGCTCACTTGAGCCTTTGACTCAGGTGAGCTAAAAAGGCTAAAATGACAGGTCACAACAAAATTGGGCTTAACGGCTTTTCACGAGACCGAATGTCATTCTTGACCAGCCAGAATGTTTATACACATGCACTCATATACAGCCCCTAAGTTTCATCGGGCAAAACTGTCAATACATCAGATAAATATTGACGTCAGATAAGACAATCACAAAAACATGGACTTACGTCACATCGGACATTAGCACACATTCTGCAATAACAATCAATACCGAAAGAATGGTTTCCGATAAATACCGACATACTTATATGTGGCTGTGACTGGAAAAAAGTGAGCTTATGGGTTGACGACCCCCATTTCATTAATGAAACGCCCGCAATCATTCTAACTATCAACATGTGCCGTTATCAGGCTACCGGAGAGTGCTATTTGATCAGACGCTACACTGACAAAACCCAGAAGCCAGATTGCACTAATCATGCCACATATAACCTTTCTTCCTTTCTCAGACAGCCACGTTACAAACCGATATGTCAGATGCCTATATAGCATTTACCCAAGCTACAGCCATCAGGACAACAAAACCAAACAGCATATGTCAGATGCCTATATAGCATTTACCCAAGCTACAGCCATCAGGACAACAAAACCAAACAGCATAAATAATTAACTAGCATCGTGTGAAGCAGCACGAACCTTTAGTCACGATTCTGTATTGATGTGGTGATATGATGTTATCTGGCAATGGTGATAGAAGATAGACGATACGACTATGAGACATGCCATGTGATTTTGCACCTACATGTAAGAAGATGTACATGGTATCTTTACAAAATTACGATATCTTCCGCAAATGAGGTCAACATTTGAAGAAATGTTCATAGCAAATGCGGAATGGAATTCCGCATTTGCTATGAAAATGTCGTCAACCGTCGACGTCATTTGCGGACAGTATCGCAATTTCTGTAAATAGTTTCCATGTCAATTCATATATCTTCTTAAGTACATAATCACATGGTTTGTCTCATATGTGTTTTCAGTCTGTTATACGGTGACACGATCAGGTAAACAGAATTGTCAAAGTAGCTAGCCGATCAATATTAATGTATGACCATTAACATTAATGGGTCAGCAGACCATATTGGGCCAATGAAATAGATCCAAATTGCATTTCCAAACCATAGGTAAAAGACTCGGACCTCGGATGACCTCGGACTATTTATTAGTAAGCGAGAGCTTACGGAAGGAATACCCCACACATGGACCATGACGCCATTGTTTTTGTGTCATTGACGTAGACATGAGGCTTGGTATGGGTCGTACAATTGTGGCAGAATCGTGGAGGATCACCATATGAATGCATCTGTGAAAAATATCAGGACATTCTGTGAAAGTATACAGACGTTATAAGTCATTTTTTGGTAATGCACTACGTATGTGACCGTAACCTTGGGACTAGCGGGGGTCGAATGGTCATGGACTTGTTACAGCATGCTAGAGGGCCATCATATGAATACAAGTATCATATATGCAATATCAGAAGTTACGTGAACAGAAATGACAGTTATAAGAAATGAACACATGACGTTGTGTTTTGTGACGGACAAACGCACGGACGGACGGACTATCTAACTGCAGTATACATGTGGTTATATGGCATTCACTATTGTCAGCTTCCGGTGGAATTCGCCGCACATACTGTACAGTTTATAGAAATCAATATCTCAGCGGAAAGGGATATAATTATTTAGCCTGGTCAAATTATCAGGGCCCGGTTGCTCAAAACATCAGTTAGCTTAACGGACTGTTAAATCCTTAACTGAATGGTTAAAATTTCTGTTAAAAACAGAGATTTTAACCATTCAGTTAAGGATTTAATAGTCCGTTAAGCTAACGGATGTTTTGAGCAACCGGGCCCTGTTTGGTAAATATAAATGGCATTGGTCTCCAATGGACGTATGGTTACACACCTCCAGGAGGCGTTTCACTAAACATCGTACTACTAAAATGTTCGTAAGTGCAACATTATGATAATCTGTAAATTTCACATTAAAAATCTGTTCTTGTAAACAATTATTGGATTTACATTTATTGAGCATAGGCTGCATATGCAACATATGCTAAATACATATAAATCCATTAATTGAAATGTACACACTTCTAAATCTGCACTTACGAACATTTTAATCGCACGAAGTTTAGTGAAACGCCGCCCCGTTTGCTACGAATGCACACAGGGAGGCAAATTGAAATCACTACAGCATAAACAAGGACAGCCGTTATTACGAGGCTAATCCCCATCGCTGGCAGCCTCGATAATAATAAAAATAAGATTAACGCATTTGCCTTACAAACAAGGTTAACAAAAGTCCTCTGTGACATTGACCTTGGGTGGTTGGACGTGGGTCACATGCACATCAATACACCATATCTAAACACACAGTGTGGTCAAATATTATAAAATCGGTGAAGCGGTTAACAAGTTATTGAATAAACAAAAAGCCGTTAACGCATTTGCCTTACAAACAAGGTGAACATAAGTTTTCTGTGACATTGACCGTGGGCGGTCAGACCTCTTACCTATCGGGGAGGGGATAATAACACGGCATGTGCTGTCGCCGGTTAATACTTGGGCCTCCGGTTAACATAAAAGTTCTTAAAGCATCCCGACAATCGTGGATAGTGCTCATCAGTTCGTATTATACTGATATTCGCGGATATAACCAGGGTTATACTGTCTTACTGGCGACCAGTGCATACCTTTACCAGATTGCATGAATGCGGATGAGCGGGCCGATATGTAGGCTACGCAACTCGCAAACCTCGTACGTACGAGGTTTGCGACTTGCGTAGCCTCCAGATCATTCAATGATCCAAAGAGTAGTAGGAGCATCAGTGTCAATATTTGCTCATGTATAACAAATGACTTTACAAATTGGTGCATTGAGCAGCAATGCCAATGAGGGCTGTCCGGCATATCGAGTTGATCTGGTTATTGCTTGTGTCACTAATACCGTGGTGATTACATGCAGTTCGAGATAATAGTTCATGTTGGGAGCTGGGTGACAAGCTTCATAGAATCAGATCGTGTTCTGCATGAACCAGATCCGGAGATTATAGAAATTGCAAGACACAGTCAAACAATCCATGGCAATCGCCTGACATGACTGTATGAACAATACATATAATTGAAATAGCGGTGTTATTGCACACTTGTTCATTTGTGTCACGGTCGATGTCTGTATCGTCACATTCAATAGGGCACACGCTTTCTAACATTCAATTTGGTTTATAACACTGTAAACTGGTGGACAACCAAAGCCACATTAATCAAACTGTTCACTTCAGCCAGAATGACAGCCGAGCTCAACGACCATCAAGGATCGGGAACATAATACCATGAACGCATAGGAGCTTCCTACTGTCGCCACATTGTAGTGAATCTCTCCAGGCAAATATGAGACGTCATGTGGTGTTTGTACCTATGAATATGTGCGATTTTTCATGAAAAACATTTACAAAATTTACGATATTTTGCGTAAATGACGTCGAATGTTGACGAAATTTGCAGCAGAATTCCGCATTTGCTATGAGAATTTCGTCATCTTTTGACGTAATTTACAGATAATGAAATGCTCCTTCCTTGGAATAGTGAATAGCGGGGTCCACGAGTATGGTCTTCATCCACTTACTTCGAAAAGAGTGTATCGTTCTGTCGTACTGCCGAGAGCATTGTATGGCTGCGAACTGTGGAATCACATGACAGCAAAAGATGTTGGGACTCTTGAACTCGCCCATCGATTCTGTATCAAATATCTGCAAGGCTGATCACAACGAACGAAATCCGCTGTGGCACTCGTCTAATAGCAACAAACACTATGGAATCCGAAATAGACGCCATAAAACTACGATTTCTGAGACAACTGTGTTTACTACCCTGCGAGTTGCTAATCAAACATGTGTTTGTGAATCGACTGACTAACAACTACAGCAGTAATCCAAGTGCGGCGCTAGGATTCATCCCCGATATACAACGCATCCCCAGGAAATATTCCCTAACACACATACTTCAAATATATATCGACACAGGCAAATTCTTAACGAAATTTGAATGGAAACGGCTATTGACAACGAAAATAAATGAACGTGAAATGAGCACGGTCACAACCATATATCTGCATGTGCGGCTCTGGACGCATTCACGATACTACAGACTACAAATGTGCCATGCAAAATATGGCCATATCGTATATTTTGTGGAAAGTGCGAGGTTAAACTTATTTCAATTACGCACCTGTACCATCCCTCTAACGTACCTCAGGTTAATGTAGATTGTTTCACATTGGGTTCCATACTTTTTTCACGTTTTGTCTTGCTATTTTCTGTCATTCATTTGTTGCTTGTGTTTACTTTGTAAATATGTTCCTATGCTCTCCGATGTGGAGGAAATAAAATATTATTATTATATTATGGTGTGTTTCATATTCGAAATCAACTAACACAGGAAAGTTAGTTTCTATTTCCATATTATGAGGCTTCATCTCGTACTTGATGATCGTGATTACAATATCTCCAGCATCCTGTAGACATCTCCAGTATATGTATCGTATTTCACCTGTACAGACTGATAAAAAATTGCAAAAATAAAACAATCTGCACAAGAAAAATAGATATAAATCCAAAGTCACTACTTATTAGTTTATATTTGTTCACCCAACCGGCGTCACTGCTCATGTTTTCTGTATAGTCAGACATGAACTTAGAATAAGCAAATCTGGTACCATGTAGTTACCACACTAGTCGCTAAGCAACACCCCCTAAAGGTAATATGATTGGTGCTAATCTTAGTACTCTTAGAATGGGTATAACCGGATTCTGATCTTACATACAAGAAAGTACCTTAGAGTCAAACCCAATATATCAGGATTACAGTAAGGATGAACACCATCGTTAAATTACCGTTTGCATGCCCAGCCCTCCCTCCCCCCCCCCCCCCCCCCCCCCCTATGCTCGAGTACAAAACCACGTTGAAATCCTGTCCCTGGTTGCTCAAAACTTATGTTAGCCTAACAGACTGTTAAATTCTTAACATTGTTAAGGATTTAACAGTCTGTTAAGCTAACAAAGGTTTTGAGCAACCGGGCCCAGGTATATATTATTTCACCATTGAGCTACGAATACCCTCATATCCCCGTTCAACCAAATAAACTGTACACTTTAGAACCTCATTCGAGTTGAGCACATGCTCGGAAATGTAAAAGCAGAAGCCCGAGGATGTCTTATCATGAATGTATCGTCATTGTCTGAGGTGCAAACAACTTTACACATAATGTAACTTTTGTCACTGATTGACTCAATAAATAGAGAATAGTAGGTTAGTGCCGTAAATGGGAAAAAATATCTGGCAAGGCTCAGGAAACGGGATGGGCGAGGCTCTGCCGAGCACATCCCGTTTCCGTGCCGCGCCAGATATTTTTTTCCATTCACGGCACTAACCTACTATTCTATTTATCCCGTCAACACCTATAAATGGCTGTAAAATGCAAAAATAGTATGGACTGGACATCAAAAATGTTTCACGGCACCGTGTTTCACGGCACATACGCACTGTGTTGACACGATAAAAGTCAAAGATCAACTTGTGCATACAGTCTTTTAACCCTTACTACACTGAATTAAATTTGATCGTCTACTGGAAATGTTTTATTTTCCATATTTCTCGACAAATGCCTGTTTTGATAGCGCATGAGAATCGTCTCCACTGGAGACGATTCTCATGTGCTGTCAAAACAGGTTTTTTGTTAAGAATCAAGGCAAACGTAAAAAACAACAGACGACATTTTCCGTCTCAAGCGTAGTAAGGGTTAAAGGTCTTCTTTGTTTTCCGGTCCACCACTTTCCACTGGTAGTAAGCATATTGGATCACTTTGAAACTGTGTGGTGGGTACAGCATGAACTATCATATAAAATAAGTCATTGAACCGTTCTTCGTCCGTGTACAATTAATATACAGGTACAGGTACATGTACATGCATTTATTTAAATTTTCATATTAATGTGAACAATTTATTGACTATTGTCTGTTCCACGTTTTGCTGCCGACGAACATTTGGCCATTAAAAACATTAAATCTAAAAAAAAATTAAAAGTAAGTACTTTTTCATCAGTAACAAAATAGTCACCCTCCCCAAAAAAAAAGGGAATTTAACATGTGGAGTCAATTTCCAAAACTTTTCTTTTTTTTATCCTGAAGGATCAAAAAAGGAAAAGTTTTGGAAATTGACTCCGAAACTTGGCGAGATAGCTTGAAAATGATGTAACTAAGAAAACAAAAGTTAGATTTTGAAAATCGGTCCACAAATAAAAAAAATATTTAAAAAAAATCTATTTTTAGCCCCCCATGTTAAATTCCCATAGCAAAATCGTTTTTTTCGCAATAAAATCAATATTTGATGCAATTTCATAAAAAAAATTTTTTTGGGGAAGGCGACTTTTTTGTTATTGATAAAAAAGTACTTACTTTTAAATATTTTTAGATTTACTGTGTTTAATAGCCAAAAGTTCGTCGGCAGCAAAATGTGGAACAGACAGTAATGTCATACTCGACCAGTTTATGCATTTAATTATTTTTTATTGAACCATATGTACATGTAGATCGTGTAGATCGTGTTAGCAAGTGTGTTATTTTTCCAAGAACCGTCTTTAGAATATAAATGGCATATATAGAGAATAGTAGGTTAGTGCCGTGAATGGGAAAAAATATCTGGCAAGGCTCAGTAAACGGGATGGGCGAGGCTCTGCCGAGCACATCCCGTTTCCGTGCCGCGCCAGATATTTTTTCCCATTCACGGCACTAACCTACTATTCTATTTATCCCGTCAACACCTACAAATGGCTGTAAAATGCAAAAATAGCATTGACTGGATATCAAAAATGTTTCACGACACCGTGTTTCACGGCACATACGCACTGTGTTGACGGGATAAATGCAAAGGGACAGATAATCTAGCCCTACTGGTCACTCCATAACATAAGTTATTCAGAACATTTGGTGCACGCTATGCACTGTGTGAGAGGCATGTGTGAAATTCACCATCCCAGCGACACTATTTTGTGGTACAATTCTCACATTATTATTAGTATCATGTACACACTGTTTACTTCCTGCATGCATATGAATGTTGTGTTTAGACGTATTGTGAATATAATATACAAGTATATATTATGAATATACATGTAGTAAAATACACGCAAATTACAAAACAAAACATGACCAAACTGTATTACCCATGTCACTAGCAATGTCAATTATGTAATAGGTAACACATACATACACATTACAGTAAACTACCTATATAAACGGTGCCGACCAAGACGATGTTTCAGTTGGAAACAAAATAGTACATGTAGAAACACACACACGTACGTTTTACAAATGTAACAGGAATATAATTTGAATTACTTAAAACACCGAACATCGTATTAGAAAGATGTAATTTGTTTAACAAATGACATTGCATTTTAAATTTACGCTAACGTTGAAGATTAATTATAGCACATGTTAACATGTGCTATAATTAATCTTCAACGTTAGCATAAATTTAAAATGCCATTGCAGATTTTGGTGACATATTTGATGAAACTGCCAGTGAAGGAAGAGCCAGTATTGTTGTAGAAGAGGCTGGCGACAGTACAACTGATGGATCGGAGTACAGCACCAGTGGTCACTCAGAAAACTGCGAGGCAGGGGACATAGAAGACACCTCCGCGGACGTCGACTTCAGTTCCAGTGATGAGGAGCTGTACTACGACACAATAGAGCCTTTGTATATATGAACATGATTTATTGTAACAGTCGATTACGAAATAATCCTTGCAGGGTGACTTAGGTAACCTAAGCCACTGTGCAAGACACGCAGACAATTCGGGTTATAGTGGAAGACACACCTGGAAGAACATAATGAAATATGCTCCTGAAGTCGTGCACGGTAAATTCAACCGTCACGGCTAAATGTATGAAGATGAATGTCACATCAAATGTTAGTGCTCCTTAACGGACCAAAACTGATATACAGTGGAACCTCTCTAAACCGGACAACAAGAAACTTATGCGATCATAATTTTGATGGGTTTTTTGGTCATTTATCTCAGGTGATAATGCCTGTTCGTGATCGCATAGCACACAGCTATGGCTCGGAATAATCAAATGCCTGATTTACAGTGAAACCTCGCTAAACCGGACACCCTGGGGACTTCCCAGGGTGTCCGGTTTAGCAAGGTTTCGCTGTACATGTAATTACCCCGAGTTTATATTTACATAAATTAGGCCAAGGGCACTACTGGATGTAGTAGTGTACGTGTTAACATTATGTTCTCAATCCTTCAGTAATGTTTATCGAAATGGAAAATAATAACAAATACCATACAAAAGCACTGCAGTCAGACAGCGGTAATCGGTCTTCAGTGAGGCACTAATACACATTCCATGGTTAGCCGTGCACAGTATTGCAAGAAATAACAAGAAATGCGTCAAACGCGGATGCCACCTGCAGCATATTTGAGAAACTGTGACAAAGTGGTTAACCGAAAAGTGTGACGGACGGACAGACGGACGGACGGACGGAGACGGACGGACGGACGGTCCAAACACTATATGCCACCCGTTTCTTCGAAACCCGGTGGCATAAAAAATGTTCACACTTGTAATGTGTGATTAACCATGCCTATATGATCGGACGGACGGACGGAGCGGACGGACGGACGGACGGACGGACGGCGGTCCAAACACTATATGCCACCCGTTTCTTTCTTCGAAACCCGGTGGCATATGTTCACACTTGTAATGTGTGATTAACCATGCCTATATGATGAACCAAAGCAATGTATACCATGAGCATGTTATTACTATTGTATATATTTACATGTATTAAAACGTTTACAGTAAATTACATGGACGGTGAAATGATTTAATAATTGTTCACTATCCCTAATTTACTATACTCTATGCTAAGCAGGGCTCCAGATAAGCTGCGTATTTGCTTAAATACCCAATTAAAATTGCCAAAAACCCACTTGAAATCAAAAGTAGCGAGTATCAAAAAGCAATATAAATTTTGTGGTATCAAGCTTTTCCATATTTTCCATGAAAACACATCTTGATATTTCATTAGAATTGTCTCCAAGGAGACAACTCTAATGAAATGTCAAGACATGTTTTCATTTCGAAGCAAACTATTCAATAATTGCGTCTGTTGATGTGTTAACAGTAGTGTGATTTTATTTTACCCAATTAAAATTTTGAAATACCCAATTGCTTCAGAAATGATGGAGTGACAATACTCAATTACTAATTCCTTATCTGGAGCGCAGCAATTATTATCATATTAATCATTACCGGTAGGTACTTTTACTACCAATAGACTGATCAAACTTGTTACTCAATTCAGATACATGATATTGACTGACTGGCGACAGATCAGACTGCATGAATTCACAGGATGATCTGTAGCCTTCATGTATTTCACCAACATTGCAAAGTATACTTTTCTAGCAAAGTATACTTTGAGGGAGTAATCATTTATTTTTCCTCAAATGCATTATTTCATATAGAACTAACAAATGCATATATTTCATGATTACATATGCAGAATTATTATACTGAATTTATTACATTATCACAGCCAAATTGGCTGTGATAATGTAATAAATTCAATATAATAAAAATTCATAAATTTATCCTTAAATTGAAAATTTCTCCCTCAAACTGTACTTTGCTAGAAAAGTATACTTTGCAATGTTGGTGAAATGGGCTACTGTAGCTCAATTACTAATTCCTTATCTGTTGCTCTGTTGTTAAGGATCGATTTCAATGAACCAATTTCATGATGATGATACACAATATTGGTGATGGAAAATTTTGCTTAAATCCGTATATGTTGGTACCGCTTGGTAACAACATTTACTTTTGTGGATGAATGAACAAAATTGGAAAACTGTTTGGAAATGAACCTGTATTTGGTGTGAAATTGGTTGGACGTGTCTACTGCGTGGATGAAATAGTGTTTCTTACTCAGCAAAATGTTGGAATCAATAATAATGGGACAATTTATTTACATCAATCATCTTCTACAATGTTGGAAAGTGCAAGTGATATGGTTTAAAGTCCCAATAACAGCTAAGGTCACATATAGACGGGCCTCCATCATTGAATTGGAAATACTATGAAACTTGAAAGTATTTGTTCATGCATATGACAGGGATTGCCATCACAACATCAAATCCACAGGCAGCTGGCGTGTTTCGGCTTTCTGCTACTATAAGTGAACAACAAGGCTTCCAGCTCTAGTCAAACACAACCTGGTATTGTAAACATATTCGCAATACTAGTATTATTAATGCTAACGTAAATATTTTGGCGGAAAGCGCACAGAATCTACAAACCTTACTATAAATAAACAAGAGTGCCGCAAGTCACAAAATACACCCGTCGAATATGGGCCAGACAGCGAAGATGCAGAAATGTGAAGCTGTCACCAAGGCAAGAAACATTAATAAGAAATTGAAAGTCTAGAGCATTATTTCTTCATCTCGTGCTAAACATGTATACTAATTTAGGCAGAGATAGAAAAGTAGAGTGTAAAGTAGAAATGATAGGGAATTGGATACAATAATGTAGAAAAAATGGCTAAGTTAAAAAGGTGATATTTTTGTTAACAAATATTTTTTCGGCATAAAAACACCAAGGTGCACATCTTCAATATGTGTAGAAGACGTGTGTATAGTTTCAGAACGATCGACTGAACGGTTTCGGAGGAGTTGTGTACACAAACTCTGAACCTTATATAGAATTGTATAGAAAAATGTAGAAAAAATGACTAAGTTAAAAAGGTGATATTTTTGTTAACAAATATTTTATCGGCATAAAAACACCAAGGTGCACATCTTCAATATGTGTAGAAGACGTGTGTATAGTTTCAAAACGATCGACTGAACGGTTTCGGAGGAGTTGTGTACACAAACTCTGTACCTTATATAGAATTGTGTAGAAAAATGTAGAAAAAATGGCTAAGTTAAAAAGGTGATATTTGTTTTAAAAAAGTATTTTTTCCGCATAGAAACACCAAGGTGCACATCTTCAATATGTGTAGAAGACGTGTGTATAGTTTCAGATCGATCGACTGAACGGTTTCGGAGGAGTTGTGTACACAAACTATGCACTTTTTCTGTCAGCCGCCCGCGGTAAAACATAATACGCACGGTTTTTAAACTAGATGGCCGCGGCCTGCATGTCGCGCCTTGGGGCGAGGCATGGACACTAAAAAAAGAGATATAGTAGACGGAAAAAGTTTTACCAAAACAGTTTAACCGGACACATGTACGTACGGACGTACGCCAAAGTGCCGACTATATCGCGCTTTCCGCAAGCAGGCGCAACAAAAACCAAAAATGTCAAAGTAATTAAACCTTGACATTGGGCACAGAGGAGGGGGGTAGAATGAAAATATAGATGATGATAACACCCATGTGAAGTTTCAAGGTAATGAGCAAAGCAGGTGCAGAGATATAGTACATGAAACAAGAGGGCCATGATGGCTCTAATTCGCTCACCTGACTCCATGAACACCAGAGGAGAATGTGACATTGAGTTAATGTGTTTTAAAAAAATTGTGCTATTTTTAGATGGCGGTCATCTTGGATTAAGCGATGACTCTCATTTTACCAAATCTGAAAATGCTTCACCCAAGGATCTTAACTTACTATGAAGTTTAGCCAGCATCGGCCATGTGGTTCCTGAGAAAAAGACGTTCAAAATCTCGAATAAATTGACGTTTTGGAGGCCATCATGGATGACATAATCATCCGATTTCGACAAATATTGTACCAGAGTAATCGCCTCATCGATACCTTCAATTTGATATATGACATGAGCATATTTGGTCAAAAATCAAATTTGACCCCACGGGCCATGCCCATTTTTGACCCCGGGGTCACCATTTTAACACCTCTGAAAGAGCATTCTACGTCGATCATGCCTACCAAGTTTCGTCGAAATCCGGCTGGCGGTTCATGAGAAGAAGATTTCTTAAGAATTTCTGCTATTTTTAGACGGCGGCCATCTTGGATTAGCAACGACCTCCGTTTTAACAAATCTGAAAAGGTTTCACCCATGGACCATAACTGTGAAGTTTGGTCACCATGGGCCAAGCGGTTTGTGTGAAGAAGAATTTTGAAATCTCTAATAAAAGAACGACCTTTTGACCTTTCGGTGACCATCTTGGATGACACGACCTCCAATTTCGACAAAAAATGTACCAGAGCGATCGCCTCTTTGATACTTTCGATTTGATATAGACATGACCATATTCGATCAAAAATAAAATTTGACGCCCATTTTTGACCCCGGGGTCACCATTTTAACAACTTTGAAAGAGCATTGTACATCGATCATTCCTACCAAGTTTCGTTGAAATCCGGCTGGCGGTTCATGAGAAGAAGATTTTTTAAGAATTTATGCTATTTTTAGACGGCGGCCATCTTGGATTAGCGATGACCTCCATTTTAACAAATCTGAAAAGGCTTCACCCATGGACCATAACTTATAAGTTTGGCTACCATGGGCCAAGCGGTTCATGTGAAAAAATGCACCAGAGTGACCGCCTCGTTGATACCTTCGATTTGATATATGACATAATCATATTCAGTCAAAAATAAAATTTGACCCCAATTTGACCCCACGGGCCACGCCTATTTTTGACCCCGGGGTCACCATTTTAACAACTTTGAAAGAGCATTGTACATCGATCATTCCTACCAAGTTTTGTCAAAATCCGGTTGGCGGTTCTTGAGAAGAAGATTTTTGAAGAATTTGTGCTATTTTTAGACGGCGGCCATCTTGGATTACATGCTGACGTCATTTTAACAATTTTGTAATCCCCCTACCTAAGGACCATGACCATGAAGTTTGGTGACTATAGGCCCAATGGTTACCGAGAAGACGTTTGAAAATGTTCACGGACGGACGGACGACGGACACATTGCGGTAACAATAGCTCGCATGAGCTTCGCTCAGGTGAGCTAAAAACTTTAACCAAAAACTTTAACCAAAAACTTAAAAGTAATTTGATGTTGACATTGGGCACAGGGGCCGCACAGGTGGGGCTAGAATGAAAATATGGATGATGATAAACACCCATGTGAAGTTTCAAGGTAATGGACAAAGCAGTTGCAGAGATATGGTATAACAAACAAGAGGGCCATGATGGCCCTAATTCGCTCACCTGACTCCATGAACACCAGAGGAGAATGTGACATTGAGTTCATGTGTTTTAAAAAAATTGTGCTATTTTTAGATGGCGGTCATCTTGGATTAAGCGATGACTCTCATTTTACAAAATCTGAAAATGCTTCACCCAGCATCGGCCATGTGGTTCCTGAGAAAAAGACGTTAAAAATCTTGAATAAATGGACCTTTTGGTGGCCATCATGGATGACATAATCATCCGATTCCGACAAATATTGCACCAGAGTGATCGCCTCATTGATACCTTCAATTTGATATATGACATCACCATATTCGGTCAAAAATAAAATTTGACCACAATTTGACCCCACGGGCCACGCCCATTTTTGACCCCGGGGTCACCATTTTAACAAGTTTCAAAGAGCAATGTACATCGATCATTCCTACCAAGTTTCGTCGAAATCCGGCAAGCGGTTCATGAGAAGAAGATTTTTTAAGAATTTATGCTATTTTTAGACGGCGGCCATCTTGGATTAGCGATGACCTCCATTTTAACAAATCTGAAAAGGCTTCACCCATGGACCATAACTTTTAAGTTTGGCTACCATGGGCCAAGTGGTTCATGTGAAGAAGAATTTTGAAATCTCTAATAAAAGAACGACCTTTTGACATTTCGGCGGCCATCTTGGATGACATAACAATCCGATTTGGACAAAAAATGTACCAGAGTGATCGCCTCATTGATACCTTCAATTTGTTATATGACATGACCATATTCGGTCAAAAATAAAAAAAACCCCAAAATTTGACCCCAATTTGACCCCACGGGCCACGCCCATTTTTGACCCCGGGGTCACCATTTTAACAACTTTGAAAGAGCAATGTACATCGATCATTCCTACCAAGTTTCGTCGAAATCCGGCAAGTGGTTCATGAGAAGAAGATTTTTTAAGAATTTATGCTATTTTTAAACGGCGGCCATCTTGGATTAGCGATGACCTCCATTTTAACAAATCTGAAAAGGCTTCACCCATGGACCATAACTTTTAAGTTTGGCTACCATGGGCCAAGCGGTTCATGTGAAGAAGAATTTTGAAATCTAATAAAGGAACGACCTTTTGACCTTTCAGCGGCCATCTTGGATGACATAACAATCCGATTTCGACAGAAAATGCACCAGAGTGATCGCCTCATTGATACCTTCAATTTGATATATAACATGACCATATTCGGTCAAAAATAAAATTTGACCCCAATTTGACCCCCACGGGCCACGCCCATTTTTGACCCCGGGGTCACCATTTTAACAACTTTGAAAGAGCAATGTACATCGATCATTCCTACCAAGTTTCGTCGAAATCCGGCAAGCGGTTCATGAGAAGATTTTTTAAGAATTTATGCTATTTTTAGATGGCGGCCATCTTGGATTAGCGATGACCTCCATTTTAACAAATCTGAAAAGGCTTCACCCATGGACCATAACTTTTAAGTTTGGCTACCATGGGCCAAGCGGTTCATGTGAAGAATTTTGAAATCTCTAATAAAAGAACGACCTTTTGACCTTTCGGCGGCCATCTTGGATGACATAACAATCCGATTTCGACAAAAAATGCACCAGAGTGATCGCCTCATTGATACCTTCAACTTGATATATGAAATGACCATATTCAGTCGAAAGTAAAATTTGACCCCAATTTGACCCCACGGGCCACGCCCATTTTTGACCCAGGGTCACCATTTTAACAACTTTGAAAGAGCAATGTACATCGATCATTCCTACCAAGTTTTGTTGAAATCCGGTTGGCGTTTCTTGAGAAGAAGATTTTTTAAGAATTTGTGCTATTTTTAGACGGCGGCCATCTTGGATTACGTAATGACGTCATTTTAACAATTTTGTAATCCCCCTACCTAAGGACCATGACCATGAAGTTTGGTGACTATAGACCCAATGGTTACTGAGGAGAAGACGTTTGAAAATGTTCACGGACGACGGACGACGACGGACGACGGACACATTGCGGTAACAATAGCTCACATGAGCTTCGCTCAGGTGAGCTAAAAACTTAACCAAAAACTTTAACCGGACACACTTACTTACATACCTACGTACGTACGTACGTACGCCAAAGTGCCGACTATATCACGCTTTCCGCAAGCGGGCGCGACAAAAACGGTCGTATAAAAAGCCAATGGCGTTATATTGTTAATCTCATGAGAATTAATAATTGAAATTTCTACTATTATCGCACCAATCATATTCACAGGTGGAAGACTCGGACCTATGACACCAAAATAATGCCTATTAAAAAAATCCCATTACCCAACCCACTTGGTCTCGTACATTACCATCTTCTATTTATAGAAGGTGGGTATGAATATGGCAATTATAGAAAGAGCCCTCTATTTTCCGATTCGCACAAACACAATAAACATCGATTAAATGTATGAAATAATGTCTATGGCAATCGATAAAGGTATTAGGTGTGTGAATATACTCACTTCAAATCGCTTTTTCAAGTATTTATTGAGTTATTCGCGTTTTGATTACCCCATCCAAAGCGAAAGTTGCGTGTACGAAAGAATCTCACACAGAATCGGAGGCCGTCCGGCGTGGATTATCGGTCATATTTGACCAATAACTGATCGCCAGCTCAAACTAAAGTGGTGCACCATGACCATATACATTAGCAACTCCAACCATACAAAGTTCGTCCAATTGTGATCGTTCACCGATCTAAAAAACACCTTTTTTCTACTTTCATTCATGATTCGCGTACTATCAGATTATGTCTTCCGCAATCCCGAAATAGGTTGAATGACGTCATACAGTTTAGATTTAGCCAATCAGAGATGTTCTTTACATAGACGCTTCCGGTTGTATTATGGAAGATGGTGCATTGACCCAGTACCAGATAATGAACGAAATTAGACAAAAAAAGTGTTTTTTAGATCGGTGAACGATCACAATTGGACGAACTTTGTATGGTTGGAGTTGCTAATGTATATGGTCATGGTGCACCACTTTAGTTTGAGCTGGCGATCAGTTATTGGTCAAATATCACCGATAATCCACGCCGGACGGTCTCCGATTCTGTGTGAGATTCTTTCGTACACGCAACTTTCGCTTTGGATGGGGTAATCAAAACGCGAATAACTCAATAAATACTTGAAAAAGCGATTTGAAGTGAGTATATTCACACACCTACTACCTTTATCGATTGCCTGAGACATTATTTCATACATTTAATCGATGTTTATTGTGTTTGTGCGAATCGGAAAATAGAGGGCTCTTTCTATAATTGCCATATTCATACCCACCTTCTATAAATAGAAGATGGTAATGTACGAGACCAAGTGGGTTGAGTAATGGGATTTTTTTAATAGGCATTATTTTGGTGTCATAGGTCCGAGTCTTCCACCTGTGATCATATTTAGCAGTACCGACGAAAGCCGAAACAAGCCGAATGTCTGTGTTCACATTCAGATGAACACACGTACACCAGGAAGGAAGTATGGTCCTTATGCTGAGCTCTCAACAAGTAGGCTCGACAATAATAAATGGATACAGTTGCAAGTAACCTCTCAGTGATCATGGCTTGGTTATAAATTAACTGCTTCACAAGTAGTTTCTGCTATATGAACAGAACAACTGGTAAATACATTGCTACACTCTCGAACCTTGTACTGAACATGTTCTAACCATTTACCAACAATTCCCTCCAAATCTCTCTTCAGAGATGCTGGATAGCTGAAGGAGTAAATCTCATGTTCATGGCGTGCCGTCGCCATATCAGCATTCCCAGTTGTATTCACTAGCTCACTGATCCCAAGAAGTTTCACACAAACCAGCGGCTCCATTGATAGACAATTCCGAGCATCCGTGTCAGTCGTCCTGTACCAGTATACGACAGGGTACCCCAGTAGCAGACCAAATACACTGGATATGTTACAATCGTCACCAGGATTAAACACATAATGGGTACCTGCATCTGTAACTATCACTCCAGACCTGGACAATGAAGTAGATATGCCTTCAGAGTTCTCTGTGTCGCAACTACATGTAGAAGGCATAGCTACCTTTTTGTCAAATGATATATTCTTAACCAAGCCTGTGAGGGATTTTACCAGATTACTGGCTATTGCTGTATCATCTACTAATGTAGGATATGGTAAATTAGCTGAAACATCCACTAACTTCGCTAAGGTTGCTGTGCTCATCTCACTGTACAGGTTAGTCAGAGCACCAATATTGATTATCAAGCAATCCATTCCTATACTAAGAACAGTCAAGCAATTTTTGATCAGGTGTTCACGTAAAAGCTCGGACAAGAGCTTGGATAGGAGTTCGGCATCAGGGGCGCTAATATCATACAGGTATGATGGTTTTATAGCACAATCAACAATGATAATGTTCAGCATTAACGTCCCAAACATTTTCTTTGCTCTCTTAGGCAGATGTTGTCCAATAACAGCTTTCCATTTCTGTACCTCCATGTTTACCACATCATCATAGATAATGTGTGCAATCCCAGCGCGGTAGATACAGTACCCAGTCTTGAGCCACAACAGGCAGACCGTCAGTAGGTTCGTCCTCAATCTTCTTGTAGTTTAACTGGCATTGTCCTGCTATTGTGTGCTAATGCCATCAAATGGGCAGAAACCTGTAATTTAAAATGATCAGAATTAACATTTGTCCCTGCAGAAAAGTGTCATACAGATGTTGAGAAATCAGTTGAGCAGCCTATCACAGGTATACAATCACGTTTAGAAGCAGTGGTCACTGTCGCCAAACAGAAATGTGAAACACAATACAGGTTCAGTCTATTCATCCATCCATAACGTGTCAGTGTTAACTAGTAATATCCATAAAACAACAATATGCCACACTACTGAGACTAGATGGCCGCGGCCTGCATGTCGCGCCTTGTGGCGAGGCATGGACACTAAAAAAAGATATAGTATAACGAAAAACTTTAACCAGAAAACTTAACCAAAAACTTTAACAGGACACACGTACGTACGTACGTACGTACGTACGTACGCCAAAGTGCCGACTATATCGCGCTTTCCGCAAGCGGGCGCGAAAAAAACTTTAACCAAAAACTTCAAAGTAATTTGACCTTGACATTGGGCACAGGGGCCGCACAGGAGGGGGTAGAATGAAAATATAGATGATGATAAACACCCATGTGAAGTTTCAAGGTAATGGGCAAAGCAGTTCCAGAGATATAGTATAACGAAAAACTTTAACCAAAAAACTTAACCAAAAAACTTAACCAAAAACTTTAACCAAAGAACTTAACCAAAAACTTCAAAGTAATTTGACCTTGACATTGGGCACAGGGGCCGCACGGGAGGGGGTAGAATGAAAATATAGATGATGATAAACACCCATATGAAGTTTCAAGGTAATGGGCAAAGCAGTTGCACAGATATAGAATAAGGAAAAACTTTAACCAAAAAACTTAACCAAAAACTTTAACCAAAAAACTTAACCAAAAACTTCAAAGTAATTTGACCTTGACATTGGGCACAGGGGCCGCACGGGAGGAGGGTAGAATGAAAATATAGATGATGATAAACACCCATGTGAAGTTTCAAGGTAATGGGCAAAGCACTGAGTTGCAGAGATATAGTATAACGAAAAACTTTAACGAAAAACTTTAACCAAAAAACTTAACCAAAAAACTTAACCAAAAAACTTAACCAAAAACTTTAACCAAAGAACTTAACCAAAAACTTTAACCAAAAAACTTAAACCAAAAACTTTAACCAAAAAACTTAACCAAAAACTTCAAAGTAATTTGACCTTGTATATTGGGCACAGGGGCCGCACGGGAGGGGGGTAGAATGAAAATATAGATGATGATAAACACCCATGTGAAGTTTCAAGGTAATGGGCAAAGCAGTTGCAGAGATATAGTATAACGAAAAACTTTAACGAAAAACTTTAACCAAAAAACTTAAACCAAAAAACTTTAACCAAAGAACTTAACCAAAAACTTTAACCAAAAAACTCAACCAAAAAACTTAACCAAAAACATTAACCAAAAACCTTAACCAAAAACTTCAAAGTAATTTGACCTTGACATTGGGCACAGGGGCCGCACGGGAGGGGGGTAGAATGAAAATATAGATGATGATAAACACCCATGTGAAGTTTCAAGGTAATGGGTAAAGCAGTTGCAGAGATATAGTATAACGAAAAACTTTAACGAAAAACTTTAACCAAAAAACTTAACCAAAAAACTTAACCAAAAATTTTAACCAAAGAACTTAACCAAAAACTTTAAACAAACAAGAGCTCCGCGGAGCAAAATGTCCCGCCTGGCGCAGTTTGATAGTATATATGGCTTATAATAACCTTGGGGTTAGTGAGCAACATGGGCTTTCTGTAGAATGATGCGGGATGTTGTTACAAATGCATGTATGGAATATTTAAGCATAAACTGAGCGTTAATTTGTAAGTCAGTGACCTTGACCTTTGGGGTTAGCGGGCACCATGGGCTTTCTGTAGAATGATGCGGGATGTTGTTACAAATGCATATATGGAATATTAAAGCATAAACTGAGCGTTGACTTTTCCAAACATGGAAATTTCTAATTCAGTGACCTTGACCTTTGGGGTTAGCGGGCATCATGGGCTTTCTGTAGAATGATGCAGGATGTTGTTACAAATGCATATATGGTATATTAAAACATAAACTGAGCGTTAACTTTTCCAAACACGGAAATTTCTAAGTCAACGACCTTGACCTTTGGGGTTTGCGGGCACCATGGGCTTTCTGTAGAATGATGCGGGATGTTGTTACAAAAGGATGTATGGAATATTAAAGCATAAAATGAGCGTTAACTTTTCCAAACACGCAAATTTCAAATTCAGTGACCTTGACCTTTGGGGTTAGCAGGCACCATGGGATTTCTGTAGAATGATGCGGGATGTTGTTACAAATGCATGTATGGAATATTAAAGCATAAACTGAGCGTTAACTTTTGCAAACACGGAAATTTCTAAGTCAGTGACCTTGACCTTTGGGGTTAGCAGGCACCATGGGCTTTCCGCAGAATGATGCTGGATGTTGTTACAAATGCATGTATGGAATATAAAGCATAAACTGAGCGTTAACTTTTCCAAACACGGACATTTCTAAGTCAGCGACCTTGACCTTTGCGGTTTGCGGGCACCAGGCTTTCTAGAATATGTTGTTACAAATGCAGAGGAATATTAAAAATACATAAATTGAGCGTTAATGGGCTTTCTGTAGAAACTGATGCGGATGTTGTTACAAATGCATGTATGGAATATTAAAGAATACATAAATTGAGCGTTAACTTTTCCAAACACGGAAATTTCTAAGTCAGCGACCTTGACCTGTGGGGTTTGCGGGCACCATGGGCTTTATGTAGAATGATGCAGGATGTGGTTACAAATGCATGTATGGAATATTAAGAAAAAATAACTGAGCGTTAACTTTTCCAAACACAGAAATTTCTAAGTCAGTGACCTTGACCTTTTGGGTTAGCGGGCAACATGGGCTTTCTGTAGAATGATGCGGGATGTTGTTACAAATGCTTTGTATGGAATATCAAAGCATAAACTGAGCGTTAACTTTTACCAAACACGGAAAATTCTAAGTCAGACGACCTTGACCTTTGGGGTTTGTGGGCACCATGGGCTTTCTGTAGAATGAAAATAAAGCGGGGATGTTGTTACAAATGCATGTATGGAATATTAAAGCATACATAAAATTGAGCGTTAACTTTTCCAAACACGGAATTTCTAAGTCAGCGACCTTGACCTTTGGGGTTTGCGGGACCATGAGCTTTATGTAGAATGATGCGGGATGTTGTTTACAAATGCATGTATGGAATATTTAAAGCATACTTAAAATTGAGCGTTTTAACTTTTCCAAACACGGAAATTTCTAAGTCAGCGACTTGACCCTTTGGGGTTTGAGGGCACATGAAGCTTTATGTAAGAATGATGCAGGATTGTTGGTTACAAATGCCATGTATGGATATTAAAGCTTTAAAACTGAGGTTTAACTTTTCCAAACGGGAAACTTTAATCAGTTGACCTTGACCTTTTGGTTAGCGGGCACATGGGCTGTAGAATGATGCGGGATGTTGTTACAAATGCATGTATGGAATATCAAAGCATTAAACTGGACGTTAACTTTTCCAAACACGGAAATTTCTAAGTCAGTGACCTTGACCTTATGGGGTTAGCGGCACCATGGGCTTTCTGTAGAATGATGCGGGGAGGATGTGTTACAAATGCATGATGATGGAATATTAAAGCATAAACTGAGCATTAACTTTTCCAAACACGGAAAGTTCTAAGTCAGTGACCTTGACCTTTGGCATTAGTGGGCATCATGGGCTTTCTGTAGAATGATGCGGGATGTTGTTACAAATGCATGTATGGAATATTAAAGCATAAACTGAGCGTTAACTTTTCCAAACACGGAAATTTGTAAGTCAGTGACCTTGACGTTTGGGGTTAGCGGGCAACATGGGCTTTCTGTAGAATGATGTGGGATGTTGTTACAAATGTATGTATGGAATATTAAAGCATAAACTGAGCGTTAACTTTTCCAAACACGGAAATTTGTAAGTCAGTGACCTTGACCTTTGGGGTTAGCGGGCAACATGGGCTTTCTGTAGAATGATGTGGGATGTTGTTACAAATGTATGTATGGAATATTAAAGCATAAACTGAGCGTTAACTTTTGCAAACACGGAAATTTCTAAGTCAGTGACCTTGACCTTTGGGGTTAGCAGGCACCATGGGCTTTCCGCAGAATGATGCTGGATGTTGTTACAAATGCATGTATGGAATATAAAGCATAAACTGAGCGTTAACTTTTCCAAACACGGAAATTTCTAAGTCAGCGACCTTGACCTTTGCGGTTTGCGGGCACCATGGGCTTTCTGTAGAATGAGCGGATGTTGTTACAAATGCATGTATGGAATATTAAAGCATACATATACAAAAACTGAGCGTTAACTTTTCACCAAAGGCACGGAAATTTTCTAAGTCAGCGACCTTGACCTGCGTTTGCGGGCAAACATGGGCTTTTCTGTAGAATGATGCGAAGAGTGTTTTACATGCAGAATGATTTATTTCCAAAGCAAATACATGAGCGTTAACTTCTCCAAACACGAAATTTCTAAGTCAGCGACCTTGGACTGTGGGTGCGGCGTGGTTACAAATGCATTATGGAATATTAAAGGCATTTAAACTGACGTTAATATTAAAGCACGACTATTAAAATTTCTAAGTCAGTGACCTTGACCTTTTGGGTTAGCGGGCAACAAGGGCCATTTCTGTAGAATATGCGGATGTTATTTACAAATGCATTATAATGGAAAATCAAAGCATAAACTGAGCGTTAACTTTTCCAAACACGGATTTCCTAAGTCCAGCGACCTTGACCTGGGGGTTTGCGGGCACCATGGCTTTATGTAGAATGATGCAGATGTGGTTTACAAATGCATGTATGGAATATTAAAGCATAAACTGAGCGTTTAACTTTTCCAAACTCAAAGAAATTTTCTAAGTCAGTGACCTTGACCTTTTGGGTTAGCGGGCAACATGGGCTTTCAGTAGAATATGCGGGCCTGTTAGTTACAAATGCAGTGGAATACAAGCATAAACTGAGAAGTTTTGAGCTTTTTCCAAACACGGAAAATTTCTAAAGTTCAGCGACCTTTGACCATTTGGGGTTTGCGGGCACCATTGGGTTTTCTGTAAATGATGCGGGATGTTGTAAAGAATGCAGTAATGGAATATTAAAGCATACATAAATTTTGAGCGTTAACTTTTCCAAACACGGAAATTTTCTAAGACAGCGACCTTGACCTTTGGGGTGCGGGCACCATGGGCTTTATGTAGAATGATGCAGGATGTGGTTACAAATGCATTATGGAAGATGAAAGCCATAAACTGAGCGTTAACTTTTCCAAACACGGAAATTTCTAAGTCATGACCTTGACCTTTTGGGTTAGAGCGGGTTCAACATGGGCCCTTTCTGTAAATGATGCGGGATACAAATGCATGTATGGAATATCAAAGCATAAACTGAGCGTTAATTCTTTTCCAAACACAAGGAAAATTCTAAGTCAGTGACCTTGACCTTTGGGGTTAGCAGGCACCATGGGCTTTCTGTAGAATGAATGCAGGATGTTGTTACAAATGCATGTATGGAATATTAAAGCATAAACTGAGCATTAACTTTTCCAAACACGGAAAGTTCTAAGTCCTGACCTTTGGCAGTGACCTTGACCTTTGGCATTAGTGGGCATCATGGGCTTTCTGTAGAATGATGCGGGATGTTGTTACAAATGCATGATGGAATATTAAAGCATAAACTGAGCGTTAACTTTTCCAAACACGGAAATTTGTAAGTCAGTGACCTTGACCTTTGGGTTAGCGGGCAACATGGGCTTTCTGTAGAATGATTGTATGTTGTTACAAATGTATGTATGGAATATTAAAGCATAAACTGAGCGTTAACTTTTCCAAACACGGAAATTTGTAAGTCAGTGACCTTGACCTTTGGGGTAGCGGGCAACATGGGCTTTCTGTAAATGAGTGGGATGTTGTTACAAATGTATGTATGGAATAATATTAAAGCATAAACTGAGCATTAACTTTTGCAAACACGGCAATTTCTAAGTCAGCGACCTTGACCTTTGGGGTTAGCGGGCACCATGGGCTTTCTGGAGAATGATGCGGGATGTTGTTACAAATGCATGTATGGAATATTAAAGCATTCCATTGAGGGAAACAGAAGTTACAATGAATTTAACCTGAGCGTTAAGTTTTAGAAACAGAGCTAAACGCAAAAACTTAACGTTGAATGCATGTGAAAAGTAGGTCAATCAACCATGAAAACTAGGTCAAGGTCACATGGACTCTCTCTGTGTGAGATGGTTACACCACAGTGTTGATGTATACCAAGTATGGAGGTCGTAGGTGTTATAGTTTTCTGGAAACTGACCTAAAACTTAACGTGAAATGTTGACGCCGCCGACACCGCTGACGCCACCGACGCCGCCGACGGAATAGCTATGCCTTACAAAAACTTAACCAAACAACTGAACCAAAAACTTTAACCGGACACACGTACGTACGTGTGCCAAAATGCCGACTATATCGTGCTTTCCGCAAGCGGGCGCGACAAAAAACTATTTGAGTGTTCATTTTCAACAACAAATGACACTTTGTTCACCGAATCTCATTATATAAAACAAACTAGAAATTGACGCTTGCAGCCACTACACAAATAAAGAGAGATGACTAACATGTTAGTACGGTGAGAGTTGTCTTTCTTGCATGAGACACACATATGTGTCGTGGTTTATGCAAGTGTAAAATATGATGAAAATATTCCAAAGAATAATCAAGTTTTGGATTGACAGGGAAAAAATCAAACTGCAAAAAAAATAGACAGACAGACAGACAAATGGACGTACGATAAATAGCTATGGTAATTGTATTAAAATGGAAGGATGTATCGTTACTAAGTAATGCATGTGTGCAATATGAAGATATTAACTGAAGGCAAACAGAAAGTACCGGTATACGTGATTTGAGAAACTCTTACAAAAAATTTCAAAATAATAAACAGACGGAAGGACGATCAGTAGCGAGGGTAATTGTATTAATGTCGAAGGATGTATCATTACTAAGTAATGCATGTGTGCAATATAAGGATATTAGCTGAAGGCAAAGAGAAATTATAGGCGATTTGAGAAATTCTTACACAAACTTTCAAATAAATAAACAGACAGATGGATGGCCGTACGATCAGTAGCGAGGGTAATTGTATTAAAGGTACATGCCCACTCAATACTGTTCTTTATAGGAATTAAAGAAGTGTATAATTGTGTCACCATTCCACCAGTTCTAAAAATTATGAGTTCCGCTAAACAGATAT
The DNA here is from genome assembly GCA_029237695.1 of Conchocele bisecta. Taxonomy (NCBI): domain Eukaryota; kingdom Metazoa; phylum Mollusca; class Bivalvia; order Lucinida; family Thyasiridae; genus Conchocele; species Conchocele bisecta. The sequence goes on from CM055266.1 coordinate 129,679,031, forward strand.
AATCATTTACTAATATTAATTTTACAGACAGTGACTCGCGCGGTATCAGGCTATTTTCATATGCAAATGAGGCATGATATTTTTTAATTATTTATACTAAATAAATGCGTCACCTGAAAAATAATAGTTTTGACAGATATTAAAGTATGATCATTGCACATCAAACAAGAAATGCGTCTGTCGAACGCGGATGCCACCTGCAGCATATTTGAGAAACTGTGACAAAGTGGTTAACCGAAAGGTGTGACGGACGGACAGACAGACAGACGGACGGATGGACAGACGGTCCAAACACTATATGCCACCCGTTTCTTCGAAACCCGGTGGCATAAAAATAAATACAGAGAATAAATAGTAATGTCTGTTAACATTTTAAGGAAACGGTGTAACACGGTTATCGCCACTGATGTCAGTGTGGACATTTACGTGTGATATAAAATGTATAAGCCAATCAATACGACGGACGGACGGACGACGGACGTACTCACTGAAGTGACGTTGTGGGGTTTGTTGCATGTGGGGTTTTTGGCCAAGTCTTTTGGTTTTTTTTGGGTGCTATTTGTGGGGTGCAAACAATGCTAAAGGTGTTATCTCCCCTATACTAACTTGCTCTCGTTTTCTTATGTCTCCTGCATGCACTTGTGGGGTATTTGGGTTTGATCAGTGAAGTACAATATGTACTTGTGGGGAAATTTAGTCAGCCATTGTTTGTGGGGCTTGGATGGACGGACGGTTTTGACCATCACCCTCTGGGGTGTCAATTTTTTATTGCTTTTTTGGGATTTTCAGAAGTGATGGAGTTCATTAAGATATAGTTGCGTATGGGGTGCACCCCACATGCATGTCATGTACTCGTGAATCACCCCACAACGTCACTTCAGGGAGAGCGGACGGACGGACGGACGGACGGACGGACGGACGGACAGACAATTATAAAGCAAGATAAGTGCACATCAAACAAGAAATGTGTCTGTCGAACTGATATTTGAGAAACTGTGACAAAGTGGTTAACCGAAAAGTGTGACGACGGACTGTCCGTTAACAGTTTAAGGAAACACGGTTATCGCCCCTGGTATCAGTGTGGAAAGTTACGTCTGATATGCCAATTAATACGAGGGGTAATGGTGAATGAATATTTATTTTGCCAGAAAATGTCTCAGATGATGTCTCTGATATAAAGAACAGTTTGTGCCTGCTGAGTGGGCATGTACCTTTAATGTGAATTTGAAAATATATAGCATTATTTCTTAGTCTTGTTGCGATAAACAGGAATACTAATTTAGGTATGCGATGTGTACAGTAGAAATTATATAGAATTGCAAAAAAAAATGTAGAAAAAATGGCTCAGTTAAAAAGTCTATATTATAGGTGCGCATGTACCATGTGTGAAGAAGACGTGTGCAAAGTTTCAGATCGATTGAATGAAAGATCTTAAAAAGAGTAGTGTAAACAAACTACCGGGTATGGAAGGTGTTCGAGCCAATTCCCACTCTTATATATAAGCCGAATCGAATTGTGTACACAAACGCTGTACCCTATATAGAATTGCATACAAAAATGTAGAAAAAATGGCTAAGTTAAAAAGGTGATCTTATTGTTAAAACATACGTTTTCGGCATAATAACACCAAGGTGCACATCTTCAATATGTGCAGGAGACGTGTGTATAGTTTCAGATTGATTGGCAGAAAGGTTGTTTAGGAGTAGTACACACACTCTGAACCCTATATAGAATTGCATATAAAACTGCAGACACAATGGCTAAGTTAAAAAGCTGATATTTTTGTTAAAAAATATTTCTTCGGCATAAAAACAACAAGATGGACATCTTCAATATGTGTAGAAGATGTGCTATAGTTTCACATTGATCGACTGAAAGGTTTTAGAGGAGTAGTGTACACAATCACTGCAGTTTTTCTGTCCGCTGCCGCCAGCCCGCACGTCCCGTGGTAAAACATAATATGTACCGTTTTTTATATAAAAAAATTAGTGAGGCAAGAGTTGTCATTCTTGAGCACGACACACCTTTGAGTTGTGGTATACATGTGTGAAGTTTCATGAAAATATTCCAAAGGGTATTCGACTATGCTAAAAACAAGAAATCAGTTCAAGAAAAAACAGTGTAAAAGTAGTGTAAAAAAATATTTTCGGCATAAAAACACCAAGGTACACAGTCATGTACAATATGTGTAAAAGACGTGTGTAAAAGACGTGTGTAAAGTTTCAGACCGATTGACTGAAAGGTTTGAGAGGAGTAGTGTACACAAACTCTGTACCCTATATAGAATTGAATACAAAAATGTAGAAATAGTCAAAAAGGTGATATTTTTAAAAGAAACTAGGTTTTCGGTATAAAAACACCAAGGTGCACATCTTCAATATGTGTAGAAGACGTGTGTATAGTTTCAGATTGATCGACTCAAAGGTTTAAGAGCTACTAGTAGTGTACACTTTCTCTGTACCCTATATAGAATAGCGTAGAAAAATTGAAAAATGGCTAAGTTAAAAACTGATATTTTTGTTAAAAATTATTTTTTTGCCATAAAAACACCAAGGTGCACATCTTCAAGATATGTAGAAGACGCGTGTATAGTCTCCGATTGATTGACTGAAAGGCTTTAGAGGGGTAGTGTACACAAACTCTGCAGTTTTTCTGATCTATGCATGTGTGAAGTTACATGAAAATAGCAACCAGTACTCACACCATACTCATTATAATGGTCTGAACAATTTACTTGACTTGAGAAGAAGAAATGATGAGTGTGATGAATTTCTCGCTAATTAGCGCATCCTATTGCACTGTTTTTATTTTTGGCAAACAATTACAGATAACAATATTTTGAAAATTGATCAGGTTCATCCTCTTGCCATGATAAACATGTATAGCAAATACAGTTAAGATCCATCAGTAAGAATCGAGTTATTGCGTGGATGAAGAACGTGAAGAAACAGAATCGGATAATTATAAATAGGCCGTCATTAGCAGTCAATTTTAGATAACTCATGGGAAAAATATGTTTCACATTTATACTGCATTTGGTGAACACCCAGGCTTGAACTATTGCGTGTACCAGGATACAGAATGGGAAAAGTAACAAGAGCTGTAGGAGAACAGCATAGCTCGACTACGAGGGTTGTCGATGTACACATAGCTTGTCACCAAAAAATGCCTATTAAAAAAATCCCATTACCCCACCCACTTGGTCTCGTACAGTACCATATGCTATATAAAGGTGGGTATAAATAGGGCTATTATAGAAAGAGCCCTCTCTTTTCCGGCTCGCACAAACACAATAAACATCGATTAAATGTATGCTTTCTGTCTCTGGCAATCGATAAAGGTATTAGGTGTGTGAATATACTCACTTCAAATCGCTGTTTCCAGCATTTATTCAGTTATTCGCATTTTGTATACCCCATCCAAAGCGAAATTTGAGTGTACGAAAGAATCTCACACAGAATCGGAGGCCATCCGGCGTGGATTATCGGTCATATTTGACCGGTAGCTGATCGCCAGCTCAAACTAAAGTCGTGCACCATGACCATATACATTAGTAACTCCAACCGTACAAAGTTCGTCCAATTGTGATCGTTCACCGATCTAAAAAACACTTTTTTCTAATTTCATTGGCTTTCATTCATGATTCGCGTATAATCAGATTATGTCTTCCGGAAACCCTGAAAAGGGAAAGTCCTTGCGTCTATTTTTAGGTTTAGCCAATCAGAGATGTTCTTACATAGACGCTTCGGTGCTTGTATTATGGAATATAGTGCATTGACCCAGTTCCAGATAATGAACAAAATTATAGAAAAAAGTTTTTTTTAGATCGGCGAACGATCACAATTGGACGAACTTTGTATGGTTGGAGTCTCTAATGTATATGGTCATGGTGCACGACTTTAGTTTGAGCTGGCGATCAGCTATCGGTCAAATATGACCGATAATCCAGCCGGACGGCCTCCGATTCTGTGTGAGATTCTTTCGTACACGCACATTTCGCTTTGGATGGGGTATACAAAATGCGAATAACTGAATAAATGCTGGAAACAGCGATTTTAAGTGAGTATATTCACACACCTAATACGTTTATCGATTGCCAGAGACAGAAGTCACACATTTAATCGATGTTTATTGTGTTTGTGCGAGCCGGAAAAGAGAGGGCTCTTTCTATAATAGCCCTATTTATACCCACCTTTATATAGCATATATGGTACTGTACGAGACCAAGTGGGTGGGGTAATGGGATTTTTTTAATAGGCATTTTTGTTGGTGTCATAGGTCCGAGTCTTCCACCTGTGGCCACAGCCTGCATAAAAACCTTAACCAAGGTTGACTAAAAACCTTAACCAAGGGAAATTAAGTATGTAATTCAAGGTTAAATGTAGGTGAATGCCAGATATAGGTCAGGGGTTATTGATGTACATCACTAGGAGATGAAGTTTTCCAAGTATGGTTGCTGTAAGGACCAGGAGTATTCCGTATACAAGCTTACCTAAAAACCTTAACCAAGGGGAAATAACTAAGTAATCCAAGGATAAAAGTAGGTAAAGGTCAAATATATGTCAGGGATTATTGATGTACCGGTACATCACTAGGAGATGAAGTTGTCCAAGTATGGTTGCTGTAGGCCCAGGAGTATTCCATATACAAGCTTGACTATAAACATTAACCAAGGGGAAATAAGTAAGTAATTCAAGGTTAAATGTAGGTGAAGGTAAAATATAGGTCAGGGGTTATTGATGTACATCCCTATGAGAAAAGGTTGTCCAAGTATGGTGTCTGTATGCAAACTAGTATTCCATGTACAAGGTTGACTAAAAACCTTAACCAAGGTTGACTAAAAACCTTAACCAAGGGGAATTAACTAAGTAATTCAAGAGGAATTGTAAGGTCAGGTTCAAATATAGATCAGGGGTTATTGATGTACATCACCTAGGAATTGAAGTCCAAGTAATGTGGGTGTAGGGCCAGAAGTTTCCATATACACTAAATACAAACCTTAACCAAGGGGAATTAACTAAGTAATTCAAGAGGAATTGTAGGTCAAGGTCAAATATAGATCAGGGGTTATTGATGTACATCACTAGGAGATGAAGTTGTCCAAGTATGGTGGGTGTAGGGCCAGAAGTATTCCATATACAAGCTTGACTAAAAACCTTAACCAAGGGGAATTAACTAAGTAATTCAAGAGGAAATGTAGGTCAAGGTCAAATATAGATCAGGGGTTATTGATGTACATCACTAGGAGATGAAGTTGTCCAAGTATGGTGGGTGTAGGGCCAGTAGTATTCCATATACAAGCTTGACTAAAAACGCCGGGGTGACAACATAAGCTCTAACTATTCTTCGAATAGTCGAGCTAAAAATGGCCGAAAAGGGGAGATAAACATCCAACTACATGTAGATTTGTCAGTCAGCGAAGACTTACGAAATACCAATGCGTGGGCTCCGACGCCAATCGTTGACCTTGATATGGGTGTAAGCAGCGATCATAGATTTGACACCGAATGATGGAGGATCAACTAGTTAATGCATGTGTGAACATATTAAGACGTTCTGTGAAAGTAAACAGAAAGAAAGTATAAGGCATTTATCCGCTATGTTAAGCGTTGACAACGCACAAAAGTCTATAACCTTGACCTTGGGACTAGTATAAGTCGGAGGGTCATGAATGTATCACAGAATGATAGAGAACCATCGGAGGAATGCATGTGTGCAATATCAAGAAGTTCCATGAACAAAATATTAAAACGAAATACTAGATTTCTTTTGTTACGATAAACGTGTGTAGGGTATATGATTAAGAGCTATCAAGTAGAACTTGAGTTTAATACTATATGAATGCTGTTCCCGCCAATCCGTACACGTTGAAGACATACTATTTCCTTTTTTTCTTCAAATGGGCAGCCCATTTGAAGAAAAAAAGGAAATAGCATGTCTTCAATGCGTACGGATTAGCAGGAACAGCATTCATATAATAACTCAAGTTACCCGTAAGTAGTATACAAAACTAAGTGCCTACAACTTCGGACATATACCTGTAATACTCTGAATGCACACACGTGTCCGTCATGGTTTCCATACAGCGTCAACGATGACCAGAACTTCACCAGGAATCTGAAACCACAATGGTTAATGGCGTTGAATGGCCTGTCAATATCCAAGGTAATTTTTAAGGTAATATCATCTGAATCAGAACTGAATATTTACAATAATATGCATATGCTCGTCGCTAAAATTAGAATAAATAGTTAAATACTTGAAGCAACCAACAAACGGAGATATTGACACTTATATATTTTCTAACAACATAAAATTAACTTTATTTACAAAGACATCTTAACTGGGACAAATTCATTGCCAGAAATTGTTTCTGATATTATGTATTATGATAAGGTAGTTAAATGCCAAATACATTTGAAATGAGTTCTGTTTGCTTAATGGTGTATATTACTTTTATAATGCAGGGGCGGATCCAGCATTTCCAACTAGGGGGTTGTCCTATTTTCGAGCTCTTCGAAATGAACTTTCCTGTTTTTTACGGCATTTATATTCAGACTCCAACTGGTGGTAAACTGTGATCTATGTAAACTCCGTGGCTGAACGGGGGGGGGGGGGGGGGGGGGGGGGGGGGGGGGGGGGGGGGGGGGGGGGGGGGGGGGGGGGGGGGGGGGGGGGGGGGGGGGGGGGGGGGGGGGGTGCAACCTCAGAACTCCACCCCCCACTCTAGATCCGCCCCTGTAATGAGTATAACCGGATTCAACTGTCAAGTACTAGAAAGCAGTCATCAAATACAATACAACAATGAGATGTTAAACTTACATGCAACCTCCGTAAAGAGATATGACACTTCATATAAAAGACGTTATACATACATGTACGTGTAGCAATGCACTTTAGTTACACGTGCACCCAATGTAATACATACTTGTGACATATTCTAACTATGGCGGATCTGTCAGATTCATTGAACTTCAACACATCTATCTGGTTACATGCTCCAGTCTGAAATTAAAGAACATATATATTATCATTTGCTACTAGCATTCAAAAAGTATTGGTCTTAGCCAAGACAGATAAAACATACATCAAAAGAAATAATGCAACACAAGGCCATGGACACTGTAGATGTCTCAAAGATTTAACCCATTACATTCGGAATACACCTTTACGGGTATGAATTTTTTTAAATATTTTATTTTTGTTATTTCTCAATGAAATTATATGTTGCGACCACTCATTTGAACCGTCTCGATGAGACGGTTCAAATGGTGGTCGCGACATATACTTCTAAGCACATATGAAGAAAATATTTAGATTTTTTCACAAACAAAATGACATATCCTCAGCATGAAATGGGTTAACATACAACTGTATACAATTATTTATGTGCACGATGTATAGTTCGAGTTCCAATTTGAAAATGTTCACCAATTTGATACCTGAGAGTAGCGTGTGCTACTTGTCAAAACAATATGGGACCGGCTGAAAAAAGAGATGTACATGTACATGTATATATCGTGAGCAGACAGCGTAACCCCAGTTCAACCTGCATATTCACTAGGTCTGATCAGGGCCTACACTGTACGCAATTCAGTCACAGAAGTAGCTTTACTATTGCCATCAAAACGAATAGATACTAACCATGTTGTTCAACCCTTTCACCCCTAAGTAACTGGAATGCAATTTGATACATTAATTTTGCAACCAATCCAACTGTCACAAAATGATTTTCAGACTAGTCCATTTATGAAAAGAGACTGTTTTATTCTCAAAAAAATATGAAAATTACTTGCAAAAAGTGCAGATCCTGATGAGACGGCTCGTCATGATCTACACTGTTTGCCAATACCACTATACAGGCCTGTGGTGTTGAAAGGGTTAACCATGCAAAATAATCAGGGGTATAACCAGATACAACTCTCACATACAAGAATGACAAAGATATACCTTAGGGCCAAACAAGGTCTCTGTTCGGGATTCTGTAAGGATGAATCCTGATTGATAAATTACCCATCACATACTCCCAACCAACCACCACCGACCAACCACCACATAATGAACATGTACATTGTGCACTGCAAACATGTATGTTTCTGTACCAACGTATGTATTTATCCCGTCAACACAGTGCGTATGTGCCGTGAAACACGGTGCCGTAAAACATTTTTGATATCCAGTCAATACTATTTTTGCATTTTACAGCCATTTGTAGGTGTTGACGGGATAAATAGAATAGTAGGTTAGTGCCGTGAATGGGAAAAAATATCTGGCGCGGCAAGGAAACGGGATGTGCTCGGCAGAGCCTCGCCCATCCCGTTTCCTGAGCCTTGCCAGATATTTTTTCCCATTCACGGCACTAACCTACTATTCTCTATAAGTATGATTCAGCACAGTATTAACCCTTTCAACCCTGCAGACCTCTTTAGCAGTGTTTGCAAACAGTGTAGATCCAGGTGAGCCAGCTCGTTACGAGGTCTCATCAGGATCTGCATGTTTTGCAAGTAACTTTCATATTGTTTGCAAAAATATACCCCCTTCTTATAAATGGACAAGTTTGAAAATAATTTTGTGATGATTGGATGGTCCTTAGATAACATTGTCCATTCAGCTATTTAGGGTTGAATAGGTTAAACCATTTCATGCTGAGGATACGCCAGTTGTTTGTGGAAAATCCTAAATATTATCTTTATATGTGCTCAGAAGTATATGTCGAGACGGTTCAAATGGTGGTCACAACATAATATACTTTCATTGAGAAATACCAAAAATAAAAATAAAATATTTAAAAAATTCATACCCGTAAAGGTGTATTCCGCATGTAATGGGTTAATAATTAAATATACGTGTATATTTACAAACTTACCACACCAAACAAAGCAGTCACTGCTTGAAGAAGTGTATGCTTGAATAAAACAGCATTTAATTCTGGCCAACTGTCCTCTTCAAAATCCCTGAAGTTGAAATATCACATGTACATTTAATGTCATTAAGATTGATGTTTTACTGGTACAAATGTACTAATGTTTTCATTTTCATATAGTACTTAAGAACATTAATGGAGTTATTGAGTTTTACTGGTCATGTCAATGGTTTATTTTCATAGTACTTAATGAACTTAAGGAGTTATTGATGTTTTCGTACTAAGAATGTTTTCTTTTCATGTCTTAATAACTAGTTAAAATGTTTTTACGGTAAAGTCTAATGTTTTCATAGTAACATGTACGACATTTTATATAGTCTTAATGAACTTATTTTGATTAATGAGTTAAGATGATGTACTGTTTTACTGGTACAAATTACTAATGAGGTCAAATCATATAGACTTAAGAACATTAATGAAGTTTAGATGGAAATGTCTTTTTACTGTAACATTGTTTTTACGGAAAAGTTTTTCATTTTCATGTACTAATAACATTAATGAAGTTTATTTTTAATGGAATGTTTTACTGAATAACATGTTTTTACTAAATGCAATTTTCATATAGTACTTAATGAACATTATGAGTAAAGAATGATGTAACTGTTACAAATTGTTTTAGTAATGTTTTCAATTTCATTTTCATATAGAACTTAATGAACATTAATGGAGTTAAGATTATGTTTTACTGGTACAAATGTACTAATAAAAGTTTCATTTTCGTATAGTACTTAATGAACATTAATGGAGTTAAGATTTTTTATAAATTTTATTTACATGTAACTTTTTAGGTCATCAGATACTTAATGAACATTATGGAGTTAAGATTTTACTTTTTACTGGTACAAATGTACTAATGTCATTTTCATATAGTAACTTAATGAACTTAATGGAGTTAGGAAATATGTTTAACTGTACAAATGGTAATAATGTTTTCATTTTCGTATAGACTTAATGAACATTAATGGAGTTAAGATTTATTTACTGTAAATACTATGTTTTCATTTTCGTATTAAGTTAACTTTTATGGGACATATGATTAAGACTTAATGTACTGTACACAATGTTTTTACTAATGTCAATTTTCATATAGGGTACTTAATGACAGTTAATGGAAGTTAGAAATTTATGTACTGTTTTACAAATAGTACTAATGTTTTCAAATTTTCATATAGTACTTACAATGAACATTAATGGAGTTAAGACTTATGTTTTACTGGTACAAATGTACTAATGTTTTCATTTTTCATATAGTACTTAAGAACATTAATGGAGTTAAGATTTATGTTTTACTGGTACAAATGTACTAATGTTTTCATTTTCATATAGTACTTAATGAACATTAATGGAGTTAAGATTTATGTTTTACTGGTACAAATGTACTAATGTTTTCATTTTCGTATAGTACTTAATGAACATTAATGGAGTTAAGATTTATGTTTTACTGGTACAAATGTACTAATGTTTTCATTTTCGTATAGTACTTAATGAACATTAATGGAGTTAAGATTTATGGAGGTACAAAATCTAATTTTTCATTTTCTATGTACTTAATGAACATTAATGGATTAAGTAGTTTTTACTGGTACAAATCTAATGTTTTCATTTCGTAGTACTTAATGAACAATTAATGATTAAGATTTATGTTTTACTGTACTAATGTTTTATCATTTTCGTAGTACTTAATGAACATTAATGAGTTAAGATGTTTTACTGGTACAAATGTAACTATTTTCATTTTCGATAGTACTTAATGAACATTAATGGAGTTAAGATTTATGTTTTACTGGTACAAATGTACTAATGTTTTCATTTTCATATAGTACTTAATGAACATTAATGGAGTTAAGATTCATGTTTTACTGGTACAAATGGTACAAATGTACTAATGTTTTCATTTTCATATAGTACTTAATGAACATTAATGGAGTTAAGATTTATGTTTTACTGGTACTAATGTTTTTCATCGATATTAATGAACATTAAGGATTAAGATTTAGTTTTATGGTCAAATGTCAATGTTTTCATTTTCGTAAGTACTTAATGAACATTAATGGAGTTTAAGATTTATTTTTATGTTTTACTGTACAAATGTTACTAATGTTTTCATTTTCATATAGTACTTAATGAACATTAATGGAGTTAAGATTTATGTTTTACTGGTACAAATGTACTAATGTTTTCATTTTCGTATAGTACTTAATGAACATTAATGGAGTTAAGATTTATGTTTTACTGGTACAAATGTACTAATGTTTTCATTTTTTTCGTATAGTACTTAATGAACATTAATGGAGTAGATTTAGTGTTTTACTGGACAAATGTACTAGTTAATCAATTTTCATTATAAGTACTTAATGAACATTTTATGGAGTAAGATTTATGTTTTACTGGTACAAAATGTACTAATGTTTTCATTTTCAATAGTACTTATAACTTAATGGAGTTAAGATATTTTACGACAAATTTAACAAATGTTTTCAATTTTCGGTATAGTTACTTAATGCATTAATGGATTGATTTTATTTTACTGGACAAAATGTACTAATGTTTTCATTTTCTATAGTACTTAATGAACATTAATGGAGTTAAGATTTATGTTTTACTGGTACAAATGTACTAATGTTTTCATTTTCATATAGTACTTAATGAACATTAATGGAGTTAAGATTTATGTTTTACTGGTACAAATGTACTAATGTTTTCATTTTCATATAGTACTTAATGAACATTAATGGAGTTAAGATTTATGTTTTACTGGTACAAATGTACTAATGTTTTCATTTTCGTATAGTACTTAATGAACATTAATGGAGTTAAGATTTATGTTTTACTGGTAAATGTACTAAGTTTTCATTTTCTATAGTACTTAATAACATTAATGGAGTTATTTATTTTAGGTACAAATACTAATTTTTATTTTCATAGTACTTATGAACATTAATAGTTAAGATTTATGTTTTACTTACAATGTACTAATCATTTTATTTTGATAGTACTTAATGAACATTAATGATTAAGATTTATGTAACTGGTACAAATGTACTAATGTTTTCATTTTCATATAGTACTTAATGAACATTAATGGAGTTAAAGATTTATGTTTTAACTGGTACAAATACTAATTTCATTTTCATATGTACTTAATGAACAATTATTAAGTTTAGTTTTACTGGAACTATGTACTAAATTTTCATTTTCGTATAGTACTTAATGAACATTAATGGAGTTAAGATTTATGTTTTACTGGTACAAATGACTAATGTTTTCATTTTTCATAACATAGTAACTTATAAGAACATTAATGGATAAGTAAATTTATGTTTTACTAGTACAAATGTACTAATGTTTTCATTTTCATATAGTACTTAATGAACATTAATGGAGTTAAGTTTATTTTATGTTTTTACTGGTACAAATGTACTAATGTCATTTTCATATAGTACTTATGAACATTAATGAGTTAAGATTTTATACTGTAACTAATGTACTATAGTACTTAATGAACATTTACGGTAATGTCTTTTCATATAGTACTTAATGAACATTAATGGAGTTAAGATTTATGTTTTTACTGGTACAAATGTACGATGTCATTTTCATAGTACTTAATGAACATGTTTTACTGGAATACGATATGATTTTATCACTATGTTTTCATATAGTCATCATTATAGTTTTACTTAATGACATTAATGGAGTTAAGATATGTTTTACTGGTACAAATGTACTAATGTTTTCATTTTCATATAGTACTTAATGAACATTAATGGAGTTAAGATTTATGTTTTACTGGTACAAATGTACTAATGTTTTCATTTTCATATAGTACTTAATGAACATTAATGGAGTTAAGATTTATGTTTTACTGGTACTAATGGTACAAATGTACTAATGTTTTCATTTTCATATAGTACTTAATGAACATTAATGAGTAGAATTATGTACTGGTACAAATGTACTAATGTTTTCATGATAGTACTTAATGAACTTATGGAGTTAAGATTTATGTTTTACTGTACAAATGTACTAAGTAGTCATTTTCGTATAGTACTTAATGAACATTATGAGTTTAATGATTTATGTTTATTTTACTGGTACTAATGTCACGAGTATTGAATAACATTTTACGTATAGTACTTAATGAACATTAATGGAGTTAAGATTGATGTCCATTTAACAATAGGTACCGTAATGTATGACTGGCTAAAGAACACCAGTGAACATTTAGTGACTGAAAATTAATAAGTTAACGCACCTTTCAGTCATGTCAACTTAGGTATGGTGCAACATGGGTTGGCTATAAAACGAACCTATAGACTCGACGTAAGTCGATGGTGAGCAGTTGCAATATACCAACTTTTTTCCACATTTTTAAGTCTGCAGGACGGAAACAATCCAGGACTCGAGAGAAAGGACAAAAAATGTATTCACTTTGCGAATTTGCACACATGCAAAATATCAAGTCTCCAGAGCAATTACGTGTAACTCATTTGTTTGTTTATTGGTGTTTAACGGCATATCAACAGCTAAGGTCATTTAAGGCCAGGCCAACGGGTTCGGTCCCGCATTTAACCTGCTGCATTGGGGGTGGGGAGGGGGGGGGGGATCCCAAAATGGACACCCCTTCTTCAAAAGTGAATATACGTATTATGATAATAAACTATCATAGTTTCAAGTATTTTCAAAGTACTTACAAACTTTTACAAACAAGTTGCAAACACAACATAAATTTAAGTGATTAGACCTGGACTGTGGGTCACATTGGTGTGCCATAGATAGAAATATACCAATATATGTAGCTTCATATATATTGAATTTCAAGTGTAACGGGGGGAATCCCGAAAGGGACACCCCTTCTTCAAAAGTGAATACTGCGTATCAGTGCTCCAGATAAGCTGCGTATTTGCATAAATACCCAATTAAAATTGCCAAAAAACCCAATTGAAATCAGAAGTAGCGAGTATCAAAAAGCAATAAAAATGTTGTGGTACCTTTATCATGATGCAGAAAAAATAAACAGACCACAATTATATTTTCCATGAAAACACATCTTGGTATTTCATTAGAATTGTCTCCAAGGAGACAATTCTAATGAAATGCCAAGACATGTTTTTATTTCAAAGCAAACTATATAATTATTGCTGTCTGTTGAGGTGTAAACGGTAGTTTGATTTTATTTTACCCAATTAAAATGTTGAAATAGCCAATTGCTTCAGAAATGATGGAGTGACAATACTCAATTACGGTACTAATTTCTTATCTGGAGCACTGGAGTATACATATTATGATGATAAACTATCATATTTTCAAGCCTTTTCAAAGTACTAACAAACAAATTTCAAAGTGATTGGACCTGGACTGTGGGTCACATTGGTGTGCCATAGATAGAAATATACCGGTATATGTGGCATCATACAGGGCTCCAGATAAGGAATTAGTAATTGAGTATTGTCACTCCATCATTTATGAAGAATTGGGTATTTCAAAATTTAATTGTGTAAAACAGAATCACTCATTGAATAGTTTGCTTCTAAATGAAAACAAATCTTGGTATTTCATTAGAATTGTCTCCATGTAAAAATAAGAAAATATGCTATCTTTGTGGTCTGTTTATTGTTTTCTGTAGCATGATAAAGATACCACAAACTTTTCATTGCTTTTTGATACTCACTACTTCTGATTTCAATTGGGTTTTTGGCAATTTTAATTGGGTATTTATGCAAATACGCACCTTATTTGGAGCTCTGATCATATATATGGAATTTCAAGGGTAATGCAATGGCTACATCAGTATAATCTAAATAGACCGGAGGTGTCAACAAGAGCAGTAGGAGAACAGCATAGCTCGACTACGAGGGTTGTTGATGTACACATAGCTTGACAAACAAGGTGGCCGCGGCCTGCATATAAAGCTTAGCCAAGGTTGACTAAAAACCTTAACGAAGGGAAATTAAGTAAGTAATTGAAGGTTAAATGTAGGTCAATGTCAGATATAGGTCAGGGGTTATTGATGTACATCACTAGGAGATGAAGTTTTCCAAGTATGGTTGCTGTAGGCCCAGGAATATTCCATATACAAGCTTGACTACAAACCTTAACCAAGGGGAAATAAGAAAGTAATCCAAGGATAAAAGTAGGTCAAATATAGGTCAGGGATTATTGATGTACATCACTAGGAGATGAAGTTGTCCAAGTATGGTTGGTGTAGAGTCAGGAGTATTGCATCTACAAGCTTGACTAAAAACCTTAACCAAGGAGAATGAAGTAGTAGTATATAGGAGTCAAAAGGATACCACCTCCCAATTGTGGATGCAAATTGCACACACACATCCTCTTTTGAGCCAACATACACGTGGAAAAGCAGGTGAATTTTTATCTCCAAAATATGAGAAAATATGACATACGAGAATGGAAAGGTCGAGACATCTACTATTGGGACGAAGACATCCATAATTGGGACGAGAGTTATCGCCCAATTGGGGGGGGAGTGGTAGTACAAAAGACGATGTTTGCGCCCGATTGTGGATACTCTCGTCCCAATTGTGGATAACTCTCGTCCCAATTATGGATTCTAGACGTCCCAATAGTGGATACATTGCAAAAATCGGCAAAAACATCCACAATTGTGACAAAAACATCCACAATTGTACTACCAAAATTGAAGAAAAAAAATCACCAAAATATGACAATCACCAAAATATGACAAAATATGACAAATGACAATGAGAATATCCACAATTGGGACGAAGACATCCACAATTGGGACGAGAGTATCCACAATCGGGCGCAAACGTCGTCTTTTGTACTAGACGTCCCAATAGTGGATACATTGCAAAATTGCCAAAACATCCACAATTGTGACAAAAACATCCACAATTGTACTACCAAAATTGAAAAAAAAAAACACCAAAATATGACAAAATACAATGAGAATATCCACAATTGGGACGAAGACATCCACACAATTGGGACGAGAGTATCCACAATTGGTCACGATATACACAATTGGGAGTGGTAGTACAAAAGACGATGTTTTCGCCCGATAGTGGATTTCTAGTACATTCTGCACGGAGCCACAATTTTTGGAGGATTCCCCCAACCAACTCGCCACCTCGTCTCGTTTCGCCTCGGCACATCCACAATCGAACGCCCAATTGAAGATATGTTTCCCAATGGAATAGACAGACACAATGCCATACAAGGAATGCGAAACATGCGGCAAGGGTTTCGACAAGCCCGCAAATCTTCGAAGACACATGGGTCGCAAGAACCCGTGCAGACCTCCCACGAGAGAGTGTCCCGGATGTGGAGGGAAGTTTGCCACCTACAAGACTCTCTGGCAACATCGCTCGAACAGGTGTCCCGAGGGGGCAGAAGATAGAACCACAGAGGGTAGCAAGAAGAAGGCTGCGACCAGGAAGAGGGTCCTGGTACTAGAGAGGAGGGTGGTAGAGTTGGAGGAGGAGGTAGCTAGACTGCGAGATGGAAAACCTCGCGAGGGAGCGAGACACGAGAACGTCGACGATGAGATCGATTGGGCAGATCTCGATCTGTAGAGAGATTCTGCACATTTTTGCACATTTTTGCACTAGCCAGTTTGCCCCCATCTCGACCCCCAACGGCAAACAAAATACCAGAAAACCTCTCCCAAGAGGCAAACAGAAATGATACCACCCATTTGTGTATTTGGACACATTTGGGAAAAGTGTAGAAAAAATTCGCCTCCCAAGAGGCAAACAGAAATGATACCACCCATTTGTGTATTTGGACACATTTGGGAAAAGTGTAGAAAAAATTTGCCTCCCAAGAGGCAAACAGAAATGATACCACCCATTTGTGTATTTGGACACATTTGGGAAAGACGGGTTGGAAAAAGAGGCTCGCATTTACAAGACCTTTTCTCGCAGAGCGCGAACACAGGACTCGGCGATTTCTCGTTTTCGTGTTTCAACGGCCAGTGCTTGCTCTAGATCTGCAATCCGAAGTTGTAGCCGCGCGTTTTCGCTTGGTGGGCCATCCGGACACGAGGTGTGGCCGTGCCTAGCTAGAGACCATGCATGGGAAAAAGTCTTTCCGCAACCATCGCACAAGAAGCACGGCGGACTACACCCATTTTTTCGTTTCTCGTGTCGCGCCAAGTTGTACTTTTTGGCAAAGACTCTACCACATTTTTCGCACTCCATTTTCCCAATAGTGTTTTGTGTCTAATTGGGCGCAAAAATATTTTGGAAAAGATCGAAAACCTCTCTCCAAAGGAGGTAGAAAAATGATACCACCCAATTGTCCACATTTGGACTTTTGGGAAAGTCGAAGAAAAATCGTCTCCCAAGAGCAAAACAAAATCTAGACCACACCGAAAAACAGAAAACCTCTCCCAAAGGAGGTAGAAAGACAACTCGAAAAGACAACTCGGAAATACAACTCGAAAAGACAATTCGAAAAAGACAAAGAACTTTTTTTCCAAAAAAGGCTACTCCATGTAGAACGGGTCGCTACTACCAGAGTGCTGGTGTACTGGAGTCGCTAGTTTTTTCCTTCGGCGTACCGGACTGTTTTGCGGAGTGCACGAACTGGGCGTCGGTGTCTGTTTTGCTCTTCCAGAGTCTACAGGCCACTAGACCCACGAATGGGAACAGTGGTCTGCAGACCGCGTACGCCACCACCGCTACACCCAGCCACCACTTCGCATTCTCTACGGTTCTCCAGACGTCGTGCACCTCCCACCCGGATTCCGTCTGGCACTCTTCTTCCTCCGGGCACTCGTCTTTCTTCGGACACTCGGAATCGGCATCGTCAAAAATTGCGTCCAACAGTCTACGTTCCAACGCGTCCAACCGGTTCTCCAAAGGTCTCTCCATGTCGGACAGGTGCGTCGATTCTTCGAACGAGCTGGCATTTCGTACATCTCGCAGTAGATCCGTGGGGAACTCGGTGGGGCCCGCAAAACCAGGCGCGGACACCCTGTGTACTACGGGGGTAGGGGTTTCTTGTTCTTCGGGGGCGGGGGTTTCTTCGGGTTTTGTACTACGTTCCGCATCGACATCGTCCCAGATTTTTCGAAGTCTGGCACTGCCGATCCCGTACTTCTTTTTTGTTTCGTCGGCCGTCGACTTTCCACGCGCGGAAATAATTTCTCAAATATTTTCCGGAGACAAATAGGTTTTTGGCATGTTTGCAAAATAGCTTTTCTATCTAGAGAGGGGGACATTTGTCCAACATGGAATTCCCAAATCGTTCGAAATGGTCGAAATGCTTGCTCGGGGTGCTCGGGGTGCTCGGATTGCGCGCCAGATTGCTCGGATTGCGCGCTAGGAAATCCAGTCCGCTCGGGAAGGTCGAAATGCCTGCTCACGATTCCCAGGGGGCTCGGGTTCTCCTTTTCTAGCCAACAAGGATAGCAAAAATAGAAATCCTGGGAAGCAAACTGGGCACCCAGAGAACCCGAGCCCCCTGGGAATCGAGAGCAGGCATTTCGACCTTCCCGAGCGATGTTGCCAGAGAGTCTTGTAGGTGGCAAACTTCCCTCCACATCCGGAACACTCTCTCGTGGGAGGTCTGCACGGGTTCTTGCGACCCATGTGCCTTCAAAGATTTGCGGGCTTGTCGAAACCCTTGCCGCATGTTTCGCATTCCTTGTATGGCATTGTGTCTGTCTATTCCAATGGGAAACATATCTTCAATTGGGCGTTCGATTGTGGATGTGCCGAGGCGAAACGAGACGAGGTGGCGAGTTGGGTGGGGGGATCCTCCAAAAATTGTGGCTCCGTGCAGAATGTACTAGAACCCCCATCCACTATCGGGCGAAAACATCGTCTTTTGTACTACCAGTCCCAATTGTGTATATCGTGACCAATTGTGGATACTCTCGTCCCAATTGTGTGGATCTCTTCGTCCCAATTGTGGATATTCTCATTGTATTTTGTCATATTTTGTCATATTTTGGTGATTTTTTTTTCAATTTTGGTAGTACAATTGTGGATGTTTTTGTCACAATTGTGGATGTTTTGGCAATTTTGCAATGTATCCACTATTGGGACGTCTAGTACAAAAGACGACGTTTGCGCCCGATTGTGGATACTTTCGTCCCAATTGTGGATGTCTTCGTCCCAATTGTGGATATTCTCATTGTCATTTGTCATATTTTGTCATATTTTGGTGATTTTTATTTTTTTTTTGGTAGTACAATTGTGGATGTTTTTGTCACAATTGTGGATGGTTTTGCCGATTTTTGCAATGTATCCACTATTGGGACGTCTAGAATCCATAATTGGGACGAGAGTTATCCACAATTGGGACGAGAGTATCCACAATCGGGCGCAAACATCGTCTTTTGTACTACCACTCCCCCCCCCAATTGGGCGAAAACGTCGTCTTTTGTACCACCCCCCAATTGTGGATACTCTCGTCCCAATTGTGGATAACTCTCGTCCCAATTATGGATGTCTTCGTCCCAATAGTGGATGTCTCGACCTTTCCATTCTCGTATGTCATATTTTCTCATATTTTGGAGATAAAAATTCACCTGCTTTTCCACGTGTATGTTGGCTCAAAAGAGGATGTGTGTGTGCAATTTGCATCCACAATTGGGAGGTGGTATCCTTTTGATATATACTACTGAAGTAAGTAATTCAAGAGGAAATGTAGGTCAAGGTCAAATATAGATCAGGGGTTATTGATGTACATCGCTATGAGAAAAGGTTTTCCAAGTATGGTGTTAGTATGCACAATAGTATTCCATGTACAAGCTTGACTAAAAACCTTAACCAAGGGGAATTAACTAAGTAATTCAAAGTTAAATGTAGGTCAAGGTCAAATATAGGTCAGTGGTTGTTGATGTACATCACTAGGAGATGAAGTTGTCCAAGTATAGTGGGTGTAGGGCCAGGAATATTCCATATACAAGCTTGACTAAAAACCTTAACCAAGGCGTGACGGTGACGCCGACGCCGGGGTGACAACATAAGCTCTACTTATTCTTCGAATAGTCGAGCTAAAAACCTTAACCAAGGTTGACTAAAAACATTAACCAATGGAAACTAGAAATGTGGCCTGTCGGCACACGAATACCCCCACTGGCAGCCAAAGAAAACGAGGCATTTTTTATTAAAGCCATTTAGCCGAGCGTTAAGGTTTCAAACGCATCAAGTCTGTGACCTTGACCCTGGGCATAGTGTGATAATCCATGCATCGGTGTAGAAGATATAGAGCGGAAGTTTTTGGGAATTTCAATAGGTTTGACCTTTGACCTTCAACTGTGACCTTGACCTTGGACATAGGTGCGTGGTTATTGATCGCGACACACCTTCTCATCCTGAGAAACATTTGTGCCAAGGCATTTGATAATCCATGCATCGGAGTAGAAGATATAGAGCGGAAGGGAATTTCAATAGGTTTGACCTTTGACCTTCAACTGTGACCTTGACCTTGGACATAGGTGCGTGCGGTTATTGATCGCGACACACCCTTCTCATCATGAGAAACATTTGTGCCAAGCCATTTGATAATCCATGCATCGGTGTAGAAGATATAGAGTGGAAGGGAATTTCGATAGGTTTGACCTTTGACCTTCAACTGTGACCTTGACGTTGGACGTAGGTGCGTGGTTATTGATCGCGACACACCTTCTCATCATGAGAAACATTTGTGCCAAGCCATTTGATAATCCATGCATCGGTGTAGAAGATATAGAGCAGAAGGGAATTTCCAACAGACCGACAGACCGACCGACAAGCTGACTCCTATATACCCCCAACAAACTTTGTTTGTGGGGGTATAATTAACGACGTAATTCAAGAGGAAATGTAGGTCAAGGTGAAATATAGATCAGGGGTTATTGATGTACATCACTAGAAGATGAAGTTGTGCAAGTATGGTGGGTGTAGGGCCAGTAGTATTCCATATACAAGGTTGACTAAAAACCTTAACCAAGGCGTGACGGTGACGCCGATGCCGACGCCGACGCCGGGGTGACAACATAAGCTCTACTTATTCTTCGAATAGTCGAGCTACAAATGTGCTCATGTTTTAAACCCAATAGCATATGCATGTCATATTATGCAATATTTCCATGATGAATATAAACTTACAGTCTAATGCTTAAATAGCAGTATTCCAAGTTGCCTTTGTTGACAGTCTTTGTGTACATCTTCACCACAGCTGCAAATGTATAAGCAGAGCTCCAGATATGCTGCGTATTTGTGTAAATACCCAATTGAAATCAGAAGTAGAGAATATCAAAAAGTAATAACAAATTTGTGGTACCTTTATCACGCTACAAAAAAACAATAAACAGACCACAAATATAGCATATTTTTCTTATTTTCCATGAAAACACATCTTTTCATTTCGAAGCAAACTATTCAATAATTGCTGTCTGTTGATGTGTAAACAGTAGTCTGATTTTATTTTACCCAATTAAAATATTGAAATACCCAATTGCTTCAGATATGATAGAGTGAAAATACCCAATTACTAATTGCTTATCTGGAGCTTTGTATAAGAGATAGGCATTAATCCGTCTATCCCTACAGACCATAAAGCCAACAAATGCAACACTTTAGATCAAGGGGCCCGTTTCATTAAACTTTGTAAGACTAAGAAGCAAAGACTAAGAAGTTTGTCAGTGTAAAATTTAATTTTAGAATAATATTTACACCGACAGTCGATTTCTAGTGCATGTGTTCACATGTAACGGTGCACGTAGTTGTAAAATGGTAATGTTAGTTAACCATGTTAATGTGACAAACAAATTAATATAAGCTTTGTACGAACATTTATACCGTAAGAAGTTTCGTGAAACAGGCCACAGATGAGCCTGCTGTAATGAACCATCTCATCAGGATCTGCAGAATGGTATTTGTCAGCATTTTACAATTAATATCTGCATTTTCTTTTTTTCGCTATAAAATCAATATTTGATGGAATTTCATCAAACAAAAACAATTTGAGGAGGGTGACTTTTTTGTTATTGGTGAAAAAACTTGCATTTAAATATTTTTCAGATTTAATGTGTTTAATAGCCAAATTTTGTCGGCAGAAAAACATGGAACAGACAGTAGACCGAGTAGTTTCATTGGCGTTTCGACTCATCAGTAACAAAATTTTGAGTTATACTCTGCGACATACAATCATTTCTTCTACGGGATACAAATATCACAAGTTTAACATGGACAGTTTAATCCCACAATTTCTATTTCGAGCACATAATCATAGTTATCCGAACTATTTTCTGTGTGTATTGGGCACCTAAATGTGCGCATACAGCGTCTTCAGGTGTGCAGATGGTCAATATACTCTTAAGAAGCAATATACAGCTTCTACACATAAAGCAGACGAGTCGGACCCCTCCGGACTAGTCACGTGCTGCAAAATACATCATTTATATGCCAGAATATTTCACATTTAGAACTACGAAATAACTAAATGGTGATAAGAAGATTTGTTAATGACCAGTTAACATTATAAATCTGCATTTAAATTTGATCAGACCTAGAATAAATTTCTAAGTCCGATTTGATTTAGCGATTGGATTTTACTTTTTTTAGTTGTTTGAAGCATTTTTAGTTGCAGCCTGTAACTCTGTGACCCTCCCGCACCGTGCGTACGGTACGGGAGCGTCGCAGAGTTACAGGCTGCAACTAGACCCCCCCCCCCCCCCCCACCCCCCCCCCCCCCCCCCCCCCCCCCCCCCCCCCCCCCCCCTATCCCCCCCCCCCCCCCCCCCCCCCCCCCCCCCCCCCCCCCCCCCCCCCCCCCCCCCCCCCCCCCCCCACCCCCCCCCCCCCCCCCCCCCCCTTATAGCCTGCACGTGCGTGAACGAAGTCCGACTTCCAGAATTGAAAATTGGCAATAAAGCTGTGAATTTGGAGATGACAATCCTTACAGGTAATAACATGATACTGAAATATTCTTCGGTGTACACTTTATGTTCTTGTTTCAAATGTTTAATTTACATTTACATGAAAACATGTAAAGTGTGTAAACTTAGGTTGTTGTTGTTGTTGTTGTAGCCGGTGTAAGTCGCGAATTCCAGCCGCTGATATTTCGGCCCAACCTCTTTTCAGTTACGAAGACTGTGACAGTTTTATACCCTGATATAAACAGGGACCATACATACATCTTCGTCCCAGGTTTAAATAATAAATTGATAGTTTCCGTAAATGGTGTCGAAAGTTGACAAAATGTTAAGAGAAAATGCGGAAAATAATTCACTTTTACTCAGAAACTGTTCTCGTTAACTTCCGACATCATTTACAGAAAATATCACAGTTTCTGTAAATATTTTTCATGAAAAAATGCAAATCTTCTTAGGTACAAAATCAATATAATATATATGATCCTGTTGTGAAATAGGCCTGAGGACACATTTTGTGTTTCATCATGTCACTGCGTATTCAAATTGTTGTATTTATGCCCCTGGTCTCGGTAGAGTCGGAGGCATATATTGTTTGAACTGTGCGTCCGTGTGTCCGTGCGTCCGTCTGTCCGTCCGTGTGTCCGGCACGTTAAGAAGTTCGCCGGAGTTTCTCAGTTATAAATGTCATAACTTTTATATCCCTTGAAGGATTACGGCTTAAATATTTCAACACAATATACCTGTGGGCAAATGCCACACATACATGCTGCTCTTAATATGATCTTGACATTTTGACCTTCACAACCTTGAACTTTTCCCCACATTATGAAGTTCGCCGGAGTTTCTCAATTCTGTCATAACTTCTATATTCCTTGAAGGATCACTTATAATATTTCAACACAGCATACTTGTGGACAAATGCCACACATCCATGCTGCCCTCAATATGACCATGACCTTTTGACCTTCACAACTTTGAACTTTTTCACACATAAAGAACTTCGCCGGAATTTCTCACATCTTCTATACCCCTTGACGCATTACTTTAGTAGTTCAATACATCATCATGATCATACGTGTGCACAAATGTCACACAATCATGACCTTCACCATTTGACCTTCATAACTGTGTTTATGAATACTTATCACTTTTGGTTGATTTTATCTGCCACAGTTTCTCTAATCTGCCACCGGAGGCATTCGTATACAGACAGGCCACATTTTCTTGTTTTCTTGTGTTGTTGTTGTATGATTCTTGTCGCCATTTAATATATTGCGCCATCGCATAACACACTCCTATGCATGTTGTGTGTAGGTGACTGTGACCTGGTGAAATGGGACGTTTGGGTTATTGCTTGTTAGAAGCATGATGGGTGCTTCTTGATCGAATGGTGAACAGTGCAGATCCCGATCAGACTGTGCGGATGCAATTTCAATACTAGAGGCGATGGCTTCAATCCTCACCCGAGGCTTGAACAATACTAACATAGTATTTCCATCCCACTGGTCTTTCGGATGAGACTTTAAACTGTGGTCCCGTCTCCATATGACCGTAGCTGTTGCTGGGACGTTACACCCATTCACTTTCACTTGTGGTAGTCATTATTTGGTAGTGTATTCGTACTATTTGGACAATAACATTTCCAGTGTACACCTGTGCCGTATAATCTATCACTCCATATCAGCAAACCAGAGACAGGAGAAACTATACATTGGTCGAGATCATTTGTATGTACCGGTAGGCTACATCATATTTAATAATATCACACTGTGATATTAACTCGTTCACCCATAAGTAACTGGAATGGATTTTGATATGTTAATTTTGAAACCAATTCAACCGTCACAAAATGATTTTCAGACTTGTCCATTTATGAAAAGTGGGTGGTTTGTTCTTAAAAAGATGAAAATTACTTGCAAAAAGTGCAGATCGTGATGAGACGGCTCGTCACGAGCCGGCTCATTTGGATATACACATTTTGCCAATACCACTATACAGGCCTGTGGTGTTGTAAGGGTTAAAAGCGTTAATTTCAAATAAGAAAAATATGATATCAGTATTATTTCAATGGTAATTTTCGACGTAATGGAATACGTCGGTGGAATAAGGAGGCTAACTACACGAGGGGGCTATCCCCCTTATTCCACTGGCCAATTAAAGTCACAGAAACCATAGATGGAAAACTTTGACATGAGGTAAGATATAAACAAAATTGCATTACCCCACCCAGTAGCTACAAGGGGAGAGTATCGCAGCGACGTTTTTTTCTACCCACTCAGCTGCTGCCGTACTACATTGTATATTATAACGTAACGTACAGTATGACAAAAGGTGGGTAGGGTAAGGTGATTTTTTGTCAATTGACATTTTGTGTGTCACCGGTTTTAAGTCTTCCACCTGTGATAGAAACGGACGCGGACTGTAACACAATGGCGGTTTTATCAATGATCCGCCATTAAACTATTACAGTATCTCACCTGTTGATACCGGTACATGAAACGTGGCACACATAGGGCTAACTCCCTTATTGAGTCATGCTCCTTGTGCAATGAGGTCTTAATTAACCCTTTCAACACCATATATCTCTATATCAGTGTTTGCAAACAGTGTAGATTCAGAAGAGCCGGCTCGCAACGAGCCGTCTCATCATGATCTGCACTTTTTGCAAGTACTTTTTATATTTCTTTAGAATAAAAAAACACTCTTCTTATAAATGGACTAGTCTGAAATCACATTGTGGATTGTTCCTTAAATTCACAGCACAGTCCACTCCAGTTATTTAGGGCCGACTCAATGAATGTCTATCAAGGGAATATGATACCCTGTCAAAACTGTTAACTGGAAGTAACCACACTTATCGAACTGGGAGTATTGTATGTTGGTGTGACTGGGTTTATGGAATTTTCGGTCATTTTAGACCAATATCACGCTATGAAATGGGATCTATAGGTACAAAAAATTACATATTCGGTGGACTGTGAAGAAAAATCCAAATTGATACAGATTTTCGTACAAAGTCGTAGCTCAAACTTTACAATATTTTACATAAATAAATGCAAAAGTTAACAAAACTTGAATCGAATATGACCGGGTATGGAAGGTGTTCGAGCCTAACCAATTCAATTATTAATTCGTTGGAATGAAATAATTGAATTGGTTAGTACGAATTGTAATGTGTTACAATGAAATAAGTGACTTCGTTAGAACGAAATAATTGAAATCGTGAGAACGAATTTTTTTGCGTAAGAACGAAATAATGGAAATCGTTAGAATGAATTCGAATGTGTTAGAACGAATCTGAATGCGTTACAACGAAAGAAATGAAATCGTTAGAACGACTTTGAATGCGTTAGAACGAAATAATAAAATTGGTCATAACATTTGTTTCTCTTCTCATGTCCCTTAAACAGCTCTCTGGTCAATACGTAAACGTTTCAATGTTCAAGTTGTTTGTATTGTTTAGGCCGACAGTGATAATATTGGCAAGATTAGCGCAGGCATATATTGACAATATCAACTCGCATTCAAGCAGTTTGATTGGCTGTGCCTGAGCTGTAGCACAGCCCAGACTCAGCCATTTGAGCTGCTTGCATTTAAGCTCAATATTCAACTGTTGTGTAATATATAAAGTGACAAATATTGGCGGTGGCGAAGCTACATGGATTTTTTTTATTAATTCGTTCCCACGAAATAACAATTTGTTCCATCAATTTATTAATTCGTTCCCACAAAATAATAATTCGTTCCCACGATATAACAATTTGTTCCCACGAATTAACAATTCGTTCTCTCGTATTAACAATTCGTTCCCACGAAATAACAATTCGTTCTCTCGAATTGACAATTCGTTCTCTCGAATTGACAATTCATTCCCACGAATGAACAATTCGTTCCCACGATATATCGTGGGAATGAATTGTTAATTCGAGGGAACGAATTGTTATATGGTTAGAACATATCAGCCGGCGTCCGCGAAATTTTTCTAATCGCAGGAGTTGCCGGGAGACTTAGAGCCCGTGGATGAATCGGGCGAATTTCATGTCTGCGACGTGTGCCCTAACATATTAGACGGGGCCCGGGCGATGTCCTTTGAACATTGTATCGCAGTGGAGACAGTGCGCCCGCTAGGGCGTCGGCCGGACGCCGCTAGATAATCTGGCGGGCGCCGGCTGATCAAAGAACAGATCGGTAGGCGTCCTGGCGGGATCCGTGAGGGGGTCGTGAGGCTATCGTAGGGTGGCAGTGAGGGGCCCGTGAAAATCCCACGGCGCCCGGCGGATTTTTTTCCAATAATTTTATTCAAAATCTTCATGCGGCCGCCAGATCACTGGTCGGTTTCCGGCAGGCCGCCGGGCGGGGCCCTAGCGACGTGTCTACGGGCTTGCCACGACCTAAAATAGCGCTTGGAAAATCGCAGATTTGGGAGTCAGCTTTTCACGCCATTTCACGTTCGTGCGACCTCTAAAAATCGCAGCGGAGCCCGTAGAAATTGGGCAGCGTCCGGCCGGACGCCTCGCGAAAATGCCATTGTTGGCCCGTTTTAGGAGTCGTGCGAGCGCCGCGACCGAAATGTTAGGGCCGCTTCAGCGAGGCACCTTTGTGTCAGTGCAACTTTTTGACACCGAAACAATACAGTGATGCAATCAGACGTATATCCAATATATACAGACCAAATACAGTCATACCTGTGAATAAAGGCCAGTCATAGGAAGAGAAAACATCTGGCATTTGTTCACATGTGGTCTTTGTTTGCAGGTTCATGTACAATGTATGTATGTATGAAGCTTTGTCAACTGTCAACACTATTAAATATTTTAAAATTAAATTGTCCACATGCGAACTCACACATCCGCAATATAAATAGAGGACATTAAATGAGTGATGATTTAATATGATAATTATTACACGAGTTTTCTGATTTCCGAAGACACAAGGCTTTGCTGAGTTTCTGATGAAATCTGGCAATAATAAATATCATATTAACTTAAAGCAGATGTTAGATTATATTTATTGCATAAAGTACATCATCATACTTTGAAGCTCTACTGATTACACTTTTTCTGCAGCTGGCTCATTTGCATATTACATTTGTAATTAAACTAGTCTATTACGATATTTGTAATATTAACCCTTTGAACCCGAAATCCCGCTGTATCGGTTTATGCAAACAGTGCAGATCCAGATGAGTCGGCTCTGCACTGTTTGAAAGTAATTTTCATATTTTTGAGAACAACAAATACCCCCTTTTTATAAATGGAATAGCCTGAAAATCATTTTGCGATGATTGGATTGGTTGCAAAAATTAAAATATCGCAGCCCATTCAGTTACTTAGGGGTGAAAGGGTTAAACTGTGAGAGACCATTTTATGCAATAAACGCACCTATTTATTTCAAGAAGATCAGTAATAGACATACATTGGAACCCTCCAAACCGGACACAAAGAAAACACATGTGATGTTATTTTTGATGAGCTTCTTGGTCATTTATCTCAGGTGATAAGTTCTGTTCGTGATCGCATAGCACACAACTGTGGCTCAGAATGATCATATGCCTGATTTACAGTGAAACCTCTCTAAGTTTAGAAAGGTTTCACTGTACATGCATTATATTTTATAACCGTGGTTGCGTATAATAGCGTAACAACAACCATAGACGGGATAATGATACTACGATTATTAACCATTTAACCCCTAAGTAACTGGAATATAATTTGATATGCTAATTTTGCAACCAATCCAATCGTCACAAAAACATTTTCAAACTAGTCAATTTATGAAAATGGGGTGTTTTTGTTCTCAAGAATATGAAACTTAATTACAAAAAGTGCAGATCCTGATGAGACGTCACGAGCCGTCTCATCTGGATCTACACTGTTTGCCAATACCCCTATACAGGCCTTGGTGGTGTTGAAAGGGTTAATGTAACTTATTAATTGCGTTACAATCTTGTTTTTCCTATATTGATATGGTTATATTTTACGCATTATTAAGGTCAGCATTAGTGGCATTGCATAAATGTATTAAAATAAAGCTGATAATAGCGAGTTATCATGTGAATACGGTCGGAAACAATGCAATTACACGTGTTTAGAAGTCCGGTTATCAGCGTTTGTCCGTCCGTAACACTATCCGATTGTATCGGCTTTATTTCAATTGTTCGAGACAATACTTAATGATGAACACCTATCAGTATTCTCATATTCGTATATAATGTTCAATGTTTAACATGACATATATTTAGATACATGAAAGTATATATTAATTGTGTTCCAGTGTTAATGATGATATATGTATGACAACTTTAGTACAATCGACCAATACATACGGTGTAATCGTAGTTTAATAGTATAGGACGTTGTTAAACATTTGGATTATACATTAAATCATCACATGTTTTTCTGTTAACATATGTACGAAATTAGACATAATTATTAGAAATACATAAGGACTATCTCGGGTCACCAAAGCTGAATAACCAGTTAACCTTGTCAACTCGAGAGATCATAAAGCCAACATTTGCAACATCTGTAGATCCAGCTGAGCCGTCTTATCAGGATCTGCAGAATTTGTCAGTATTGCTCAATTCTAAAAAAGTCACCTTTTTCTCATTATGGAATAGTCCAAACATTAGTATGGAACATCCAATGCTTGCTAGTTAGGAGTGAACTGATTAAATCTGACTAGACGCGATTAAGATGGTGATATAGTGGAGCATATTTAAGCCGAACACCTGGTAATAGTAGTGTGTTTACCCTTTGCTGGATGTATCCCTGATCAATATGTATGTTCATGATTGCAAATCACAAATGCATGTCTTGGATCATTTTATCATTTTGCTGTAACGTCTCCAAACCGGAATATTACTGAGTGTTGATGCGTTTCAAAGACATTTACCTCTAAAGATAATGCATGTTCATGAATATGAATCTCACACATTATATTGCCATGGAATGGTAATGTGTTTGAATTTACAGTACGACATCTCTAAACTGGACACCCTGGGAGGCCCGGCATAGAGATTTTCCACTGTACAAGAGAGAACCTGTTTTACATGTACATGTATTTGCTTTAGGTATATACGATACTAGTTATAAGAATATAAAAGAAATACGTTGTATACACACAGACAGACGGCTGATTTTACTAGGAAGAACGATATTTGAGTCAGTCAGAAAAACAGTGTCCGTGTTGGAATTAAGCGGCAATTGTAGTGATGATGGGGACTGTGACCTGGTCACATACGGCGACACTAGGTCGACTGATACTGCTACGAGGTTGGCTAGCTGATCAGCGGCAATTAGGTTGGAATTGATGTACTGTGACCTGGTCTATGCGACACTGGTTGACTGGGGGTAAGTATATTGGAATTAAGCGGCAATTGTAGTGATGATGGGGACTGTGACCTGGTCACATACGGCGACACTAGGTCGACTGATACTGCTAACATTGCTGGGGGTAAGTATATTGGAATTAAGCGGCAATTGTATGAAGATGGGGACTGATGGTACTACCGAACACTAAGAGGTTCGAATGATTACTGTCCTGGTCACATACGGCGACACTAGGTCGACTGATACTGCTAACATTGCTGGGGGTAAGTATATTGGAATTAAGCGGCAATTGTAGTGATGATGGGGACTGTGACCTGGTCACATACGGCGACACTAGGTCGACTGATACTGCTAACATTGCTGGGGGTAAGTATATTGGAATTAAGCGGCAATTGTAGTGATGATGGGGACTGTGACCTGGTCACATACGGCGACACTAGGTCGACTGATACTGCTAACATTGCTGGGGGTAAGAATATTGGATTAACGGCAATTGTAGTGTGAGGGGACTGTGATGGTCACATACGGCGACACTAGGTCGTGATACTGGCTAACATTGCTGGGGGTAATGTAACATGGAATTAAGCGGAATGTAATTGATGATGGGGATGTGACCTGGTCACATACGGCGACACAAGGTCGGCCTGATACAGCTAAACCTGGCTGGGGGTAAGTATATTCGGAATTAAAGCGGCAATTGTATTGATGATGGGGACTGTGACCTGGTCACATACGGCGACACTAGGTCGTCTGATACTGCTAACATTGCTGGGGGTAAGTATATTGGAATTAAGCGGCAATGTATGATGATGGACTGTGACCCTGGTCACATACAGCGACACTAGGTTCGTCTGATACGGGGGCTAACAAATGGCTGGGGTAAGTATATTGGAATTAAGCGGCAATTGTTGTGATGATGGGGACTGTGACCTGGTCACATACGGCGACACTAGGTCCACTGATACTGCTAACATTGCTGGGGGTAAGTATATTGGAATTGGCGAAAACCGAGAAAACGGTTTTAAATAATTCGTATGACCCAGGTATGACTTATATTATATAGCATTAATTGCGGACAGTAACTCTCCAAATCACCCGTACCGTCGGACGGTACGAGTGATTTTGGAGAGTTACTGCCCGCAACTAATATAGCATAATTATGTCGGAAATACATAGAGGTTATAACCCTTTGAATTCGAATGCCCTCTATAGCGGTTTATACAAACAGTGCATATCCAGGTGAGCCGGCTCGTAACGAGCCGTCTCATCAGGATCTGCACTTTTTTTAAATAATTTTCATATTTTTTAGAACCAACAAAAATACCCCTTTCCATATATGGAGTAGTCTGAACATCATTTTGTGGCTGTTGGATTGGTTGCGAAATTAACATATCAAAATCCATTCCAGTTTCCAGGGCTGAAAGGATAAAGCTGCACTCCCACACCCCAGGTTGTTTTATAAGGATACATATTATTATATTATGTGTTCGTCCATTCTTTAGGTATGATATTTTCAGGCCATAATTAACAATCGTTCAGTTATACCGGATGTGTTAATCGATGTTATTATACTTTTTATATAAACGTAATTGCCATCTAAATATAGAATCATAATAATATATATAATTACATCCTCATACATTTACATGTAGCTCATTTACATTGTGTACATTGTTTCGAGACCTTTCCACGGTAAGCAATACAAATACATTGTACATGGAAATAAATAAAACAATATAAAAGCATGCGAATGAATACAAGGGAAACTAGACATTATGTTTGTATAACAAGGATATGCCCCCGTGTCATACTGGACTGGAGAAGCTCTTACAAACCTTTCGAGTTTTCTACTTAAATGGGGGCATACATACACATATACACGTCAAGTATGCATACATGTAAACATAGTTGATATGCAAGCACATGATCAGCTGTCGGAGGTCCCAAAGACTGCCAGGGCCCGGTTGCTCAAAACATCAGATAGCTTAACGGACTGTTAAATCCTTAACTGAATGGTTAAAATCTCTGTTTTAGGGCCCGGTTGCTCAAAACATCCGTTAGCTTAACGGACTGTTAAATCCTTAACTGAATGGTTAAAATCTCTGTTAAAACAGAGATTTTAACCATTCAGTTAAGGATTTAACAGTCCGTTAAGCTAACTGATGTTTTGAGCAACCGGGCCCAGTTGTCCAATGTGACAGCCCAAGTGATAGCCCAAGTCGCGGCTACTCGAGGCTGTCAGTTTTACAGAGGTTTTGTTATAAAACCACAGGTACAACTGTCGGGGGCCCTGGTGAATGTCGATCTGTCCGTTGTACAGTATGACAACCCGAGCGGCACGGCGTATACCGGCCTCGAGGCTGTCAGTTTTACAGAGGTTTCGTTATATACAATCACAGGTCCAACTGTCGGAAGCCGGGTGACTGTCGAACTGTCCGTTGTGCAGTATGACAACCCGAGCGGCACGGCGTATATCGGTATTGAGGCTGTCAGTTTTACAGAGGTTTCGTTATACAATCACAGGTCCAACTGTCGGGGGCCCTGGTGAATGTCGAGCTGTCCGTTGTACAGTATGACAACCCGAGCGGCACGGCATATATCGGGTTCGACTACACGGGCGGCAGGAAATGCTGCGACTCGGACGAGGTCGTCAACTGTACCCGCGGGGTCGATACCTGTGACGTCGCATTCTCTTTCTGTGTCGGCCTGTAAGTCATTATTGTGGCTTCCCAAATATGAGACACGCTATGCGATTTTGTACCTTCGGACATCATTTCCATTAAATACGTTTACAAAATTTACAATATTTTTCATAAATATTGTCAAAAGTTGACAAAATTATCAGAGTACATGCGAAATATAATTTCGCATGTACTCTGAAAATTGTGTCAACTTTTGACGCCTTTCATGGAAAATATTGTAAATTTAAACGTGATTGATGAAAGTACGCAGATGTCCGAATGTATAAAATCACAGGGCGAGTCTCATATGTGGCTGTGACTGGATACATGGGTTTATCAGATTTGTGACCAGTGTAGCTCCTGATCAATTACCACCCTCCTGTAGCCTAGTAACGTTATAAAGTGCGGTGTTTCATTGATGGAATGGTAAACAGTGCAGATCCTGATCAGACTGTGCGGACGCACGGGCTGATCCGGATCTACACTGGTCGCAAAAGACATAAGCCCCATTTCTCCAGTCACAACCACATATCTCGTCCGTTTGAATTTCGCATTCGCCTTCTGTATTGGCCTGTATTGTGATTTCAAGATACATTGCAACCTATCTACAACAGCCAACCATGGAAATACATAAAACTGGCTGTTATATGGAGGTTATATAGGAAATGGATCGTTTGAGATATAAAATAATGGCTGTTATAGTTACAGAGAGGGGGTTGTTGTAGAGAGGTGGCTGTTATAGTTACAGAGAGGGGGTTGTTATAGAGAGGTGGCTGTTATAGTTACAGAGAGGGGTTGTTGTAGAGAGGTGGCTGTTCGAGGAGGTCTTATGTAGTACATCCGTTTTGAACGCATGCCTGAAAATGCCTGAATATCTACACTACAGTGGAACCTCACTAAACCGGACACCCTGGGTGGTCCCCAGCGTGGTCCCCAGCGTGTCCAGTTTAGAGAGGTTCCACTGTAAGTAAGCACTCTATGAACAATTTGTTTCATTTTGAATTATGTACAGACTCGACAATTAACTAAATTACAGTGACTGAATTAAACAAAATGTGGTCGCCAGGCTGTCCGGTTTAGAGAGGTTCTGCTGTATATCGAAGGAAAAAAAAGTTTACAATAATTATAGTATGCGAATTTTGATGCCCACTACCTACAATTCTTTCGTTTGCAATGCATTTCTAGGATCAATCCCCGCATCAAGAAGACCGGTTGTAACGGGTCTTATATCAACATGATCCAGGATATAACCATGGATACCCAAACCCTCTTGCCCAACCAGACCGCGGGCCTAAAGAGATTTTCCACCACGGAATGGTGGAGCCCGGTATGTATACACCATTGTCCGCGCTAATCTGGCCAATCGTTGTCAATTTGTTTATTTCAAAATACTTGAATACTGTGTTTGAAATCAAGCTGCTTGTTTGGCTGAGCCTTTGCTCAATAAATGTACATCCATCAATTGTAATTTCCAGACGAACATATTAGTCGTACGAAGTTTAGTGAAACGGCCCCCTGATGTCCCGGGTTCGGGTCACGGGCCGGTGCACATTTTTCTCGCCCTGTGACAAGTTCAAATACGAACATTAGAAGACGATTTCACATCATTTCCCATAAATGTGGCTGTAACTGGAGAAATGGGGCTTCTGGGATTTGTGACCAGTGTAGATCCTGATCAAGTAGTACGCTCCTGTAGCGTTGTAGCGATCTATATTGCTTGTTAGAAGCATGACGGATGTTTCACTGATGGAATGGCGAGCAGTGTAGATCCTGATCAGATTGGATGCACAATCTGATCTGGATCTACACTGGTCGCAAAACCTATAAGCTCCATTTCTCCAGTCACAGCCACAGATAATCTCATACAATTGCAGGATCTAACCAGAATAATTGTGAATGCCTTCGATAAAGACGTGAAAATCCACACAAACGGGCCGAACCATGTCGTGTCCTATCAACTTATAGACAACTTCACGCAGGCTTTGAGCATGCGACCCGCCGCGAACTATTGGATGGCGCCACATCACGTGATCAACCTCCATAACCATATAAGGTGCGGTATTTGCAAATACATACTCGTGGCTGTGACTGTAGAAACGGGGTTTATGG
The DNA here is from genome assembly GCA_029237695.1 of Conchocele bisecta. Taxonomy (NCBI): domain Eukaryota; kingdom Metazoa; phylum Mollusca; class Bivalvia; order Lucinida; family Thyasiridae; genus Conchocele; species Conchocele bisecta. The sequence continues at coordinate 129,713,930 of CM055266.1, forward strand.
CTTGTACGACCAGTGCAGATCCAGTCACCAGTCTGAACTGGATCTGCACTGTTCGCCATCCCATCAGACACATCCAACATGCTTCTAAACAGCAACATGGTGTTATCAATCTACATGAGTTTAATGTTTGATCAGGAGCTACACTGGTCACAAATCTTATAAGCCCCATTTCTCCAGTCACAACCACAGTCGGTGTAGGCTTTGCTTTTGTCTAACTAATGTACATTTGTAATTGCTGGCTTGGTCCGGCTTCTTCAATTTCTGCCATGATCGCTAACTAATAGTAGTTATCAACTTTACTAGTATTTATATGTTATTTGATTTGTATATGGATATATGCACGAGTTCCGCAGCGTGCGATCGTTGCGCTGCGGAACGAGTGGCATATATTCACATACCAATCAAATAGCCTTTTTTATTATATACGTATATCACTCACAATTTATATGCGCCGCAAAAAGAAATACAAAACATAAAATAAACAAATTAGTTGTGATTTAGAAGTAACTATTTATCGATGAGAAGCGTAGTTCCGGCACTGGCCAATATTAACTCACGAGCGTCAATATCAAAACATTTTGACGTCCAGCGTTGCATTATGTTTCAATGGGAAACGAAAGTACGTACATATACTACTACTCATTATTATATTCTGCATGAGATGCCACATTTTCATGATTGTACGCTATCAGGCAATGTTATGAACGGTGCAGAAATCATATGTGTCCGTACTTGGAAAAAGTATAAGTGCGTCCTTCGCGACCCGAACACAGGCGGAATACTCGGACCTGTGACACAAAAAATATGCCCATTACAAAAACAACCATTGACGCACCAACTTGGTCTCATACAGTACTATCTTCTATAATAGGGTAATGCATTATTTTTGTAATGGGCATTTTTTTTGTGTCACAGGTCCGAGTCTTCCACTGTAGATTAACTCGTAATGTTTGTGTGTAACGCAGAGACGCCTTGCGATACATACATTCGGGTTAGCTGTAGATGAGCTTGTGTTTCCGTCTGATCAGGGTCGTAATTTGTCCAGTGATGTACAAGTGATTCTTATAATACTCAGGAAAGATTGATGCGGGAGTGCGAGCTCAGAGGTTCTACACGCTTCCAAGTCTTACCTGAAAAACTCTTGCGATTCTCACAGGATTAAAAAGGGTCATGTTAAGGCCAAAAAAATAACACACAATTAGCGTGTAAACATTTAAACACTGGCACATTCAGCGCGCGAAACAATATTTTTAACATTACATTACATGTCCTTGAAAATGACATCATCATAAAAAGTTTGAAATGTTTCCCATTTTGGTTGAATACAGATAATGCATGTAATGGTGTCTGATCAAATTGTTATAATGTACAAATGTAATTAAAAAATTGTAAAACAAATTATATTATTCTAAGAGACAGCATAGCGCCACCAAATTCTGTCATTGCGGCACCAACATCGGGCATGGCGCGGCGCCATGCTAACGTAGGCTAGTGAAACACGTAAGCTCGATATCAAAGACTCTAGCCACTACCCAGGGGGCCGTTTCATTAAACTTCGTATGACTAAAATGTTCGTAAGTCTAAATTTAGGATCGCCTGGAAATTTCAATTGATGGATTTACATTTATTGAGCATAGGCTGCATAAGCAACCTATGCTCAATAAATGTAAATCCATTAATTGTTTTAGATGAAAACATTGTTAATGTGAAATTTACAGATTATCATAAGTTTGTACATTTTAGTCGTACGAAGTTTAGTGAAACGGCCCCCTGGCTAGTGGCTAGAGTATTTGATATCGAGCTTTAAAACGCGCTCCTGGTATTCTAGATGTGTTCGTGTATATTACAGTTTGTCACTGAAGTTGCGGGTATGGTGTGCGGATCGCTGGTACGGGCCCAACTGTGAGTGGCGTTGTCATAGCAACAGCCAGTTTCGTCACTGTGGGACGGACGGCGCCATCGTGCCCTTACCGGAATGCGTTGATCCAGGTGAATTCCTATAGCAACCATTGCTAACATTGAATGGATATTTATTTTATAGTATTTCAAGCAACACGTATAAAGCTACATTGCATTACCGTATCGTTTAACTGATATATGTATTCAGTTACAATTATTTAAACCGCGAAATCATGAGCGCTTAGATACCATTGACATAGACACGCTGGGGTGCATGTACTGAAAATATCACAGTCTCTGTATATTTTGTTCATGAAAAATCACATTATTGGGTACAAACTCACATGGCTTGTCTTATATGAGACACGCCATGTGATGTTGTACCTTCGGACATCTGCGTAATTTCATGAAATATGTTTACAAAATTTACAATATTTTCCGTAATTGCCGTCAGAAGTTGACACTATTTTCAGAGTACTTAAAATGTTGTCAACTGTTGACTTTATGTATGAAAAATATTGTAATTTTTGTAAATATATTTAATGAAATTACGCAGATGTCCGACGGTACACATTCACATGGCGTGTCTCATATGTGTATGCATTTATTTAATGTTTCAGACGCTATCGTCCTCCAGTTGGCCACGAATATATCAAGTTTATTGGACAATACGGCTCTGCAGCTGAAACTGTCAGAGTTCCTGGCTGACGCTATCTGCCCTGTAGGGACAAGCCACGCATGGGCACATGTCCTAGAGATCAGGAATAGCAGGTCAGTTCACTGTTGTTTGTGTGGGGATCGCTAACTGCCCGATGGTGTGTGTAATACTATAGTAATACCAGCTCATGGTCAACTATATCTGCCCTGTAGGGACAAGCCACACCTCGGCCCATGTCCTAGAGATCAGGAATAGCAGGTCAGTTCACTGTTGTTTGTGTGGGGATCGCTAACTGCCCGATGGTGTGTGTAATACTATAGTAATACCAGCTCCTGGTCAACTCTATCTGCCCTGTAGGGACAAACCACACCTCGGCCCATGTCCTAGAGATCAGGAATAGCAGGTCAGTTCACTGTTGTTTGTGTGGGGATCGCTAACTGCCTGATGGTGTGTGTAATACTATAGTAATACCAGCTCCTGGTCAACTCTATCTGCCATGTAGGGACAAGTTACGCCTCGGCCCATGTCATAATGATCAGGAATAGAAGGTCTATTTGCTGTTATTTGATGTTCAAGCTCTTTAGTTTTTTTTAAATAGTTCTTAAAGGCTGGCAAGGTCGGTTCAGTATTTCTTAATTTACATCCATAAATAAAGTACTTTCCGTGTATAATACAAAAGTTCAAGAATATATTGTCTGTTTCATACTGCCCTAAACGTATTGATTGCCAATCCAATGTAAAATTCCAACCGTTATCATGTAAAAACGTGCTTAGCAGAGACCAAAATTGCTGTGCCATACTGCATAAATTCGCATAAATTAGAATTTACAATTCCGCATTTATATAAATAATCGTTCGTAGCAACAATTTTCATCAAGCATTTGTACTGGAAATTCCAAAGTTTTGAACATATTGTGCTTCTAAAATACTGTGTATTTACAATTTTCCAATTAATAGTTATTTCTGAAAACTCTGCATTCCATTTAGTCTGAGCTTTGAAAACAACATTATTACTTTTACTAAGGAAAATTGTATATAACATTTTATTACATTGTTTGGAAGATTGCACTTTTCTTAAAAGGGGTGACTTAATATTTTGAATGTTTATTGTCTCATTATTTAGTCGTGCACGCCAAGCTTGTGGTATACTGGATATAAGTTTAAAATATTTTAGGTAATCATTATAACTAACATTATATAATTATTTTATATTTGTAAAGTCTAAACGGTTTTGGTTCGATAATCGTAAATATGTTCTATGTATGTTATTGCCGGTTCATTCCAATCTTTGTAATACAATGTATTGCCATTACTTTTTAATTTAGAATTGTTCCACATGATTTGCTTCGAAATGTTCTCTGGATTTTCAGAATAATTAAGTTTGGCCCATGCTTCAAGATAAAAACGCATTTTTTATTAATATTTTTGCATCGAATTCGTGGAAGTTTCCTTCAAATATATTTGTATCACCAAATTTATGTAAATAATTAGTATACACTATTTTCCATTGCCCATCGTTTGTATCATTTGTAAGACGCTTAACCCAACATGTTTTTAAAGAATTTATGAAACATACTAGATCGATCATTTTCAGCCCGCCATTTTCATAATTTTGCACAATGACTTTTCTGCTGATTGTATCTGGTTTGGAATCCCATAGAAAGTCGAACATCATGTGTGCAATTTGTTTTATAACATCATCTCCAGGAGTATCTAACACCGTCAATGGAATTTCATTAACATGGTCAATAGTTTCAAATAATAATCTTATGTTTTCTCCAATATATCTGCCTTTAATAAAGCACGTTTGAGAGGAATCTATCAACTTGTTTAATACACCCTTTATTCGATTAGCAATATTTATTTGTCACTTATTGATGCTTTTTGGTATATTTAATGCATGTAGTGTTGATAAGGTTAATGCTACTACATTATATAATAATACCAGTTGCTGGCTAATGCTATGTGTCCTGAACGAACCACACACGCCTCGGCCCATGTGATACAGATCCGGGATAGCAGGTCTGTTGTTTGTGGGAGGATAACTACCGGTCAGGCCACGGCCCATCTACTACAGGTCTGGGATGCACAACCGCCGGCGTTAATCTTGCCCAGATTATCAAAATATGTAGAGTCTGTTTCACGAAAGCTGCCCAGATTTTACAGCCATATAAACAATTCAAAAACAATATTTTTTTCGATAATATTAAATTAAAGGAAAATTTAAGAATGAGCCTTCTTTTTATTTCGTGAGAATTGGTGAAATATTGATTTTATTACGAAAACAAAATTTCCCCATGTTAAATCCCCATAGACATCTTCACGGAGTGAAGATGTCTATGGGGATTTAACATGGGGAAATTTTTTTAGAATTTCAGAAATACTGGACCGATTTTTAAAATTTAACTTTTGTTTTCTTAGTTAGAGCATTTCCAAGCTATCTAGCTAGGTTTCGGAGTCAATTTCCAAAACAAATTGTTTTTTGACTCCTCCCACAAGTCCTCTACCTCTTTTTTCCCTATGTTAAATTCCCATAGAGAAATCAATTTTTCTTAATAAAACCAATATTTGACAAAATATCACGAAATAAAAAGAAGGCTCATTCTTAATTTTTTCCTTAATTTAATATTATCAAAATAAATCTTGTTTTTGAATTGTTTATATAGCCGTAAAATTTGGGCAGCTTTCCTGAAACAGACAGTAGTTTGATTGTATGAGCCTGAGCTTTTCTTACTTACATCATTTCCAAGTTATATGTAGACAGGTTTCGGAGCCACTTTCCCAAATATTTCGTTTTTCGACTTTTTGCGTCAATCCCCATTTCCTGTATCCCCATGTAAAATTCCCATACGAAAATTTCGTTGTTGTTTGTTCGCAATAAAATTAATATTTTATGGAATTTCATTTAAACAAAGCACACTGGGAGGGTGATTTTGTTGTTATTGATGAAAAGGTACATACATTTAAACAAATTTGTTTAGGTTTTATGTTCTTACTAGTCAAAAGTTCGTCGGTAGAAAAACTGTGGAACTGACAGTAGACTGGTATTCTCTATATATAACACAGGGCGGGCGTAACGATACTGGCTAACGGTTACTGTGACGGGGCGCGGGTGTCCCGCCTGAAGTTCCAACAGTCCGTGTATATACTAGACAAGATCCACTCTGGGAGCTCGTCGCCTCAGACTTACTTCGGGGCGCCCGTCACTGCCCCGCATTTTACTGTTAAAATGGGCGGACATGGCAAGGTAACGCCCACCGGTGGACGACTAAGGTGGACGACTCGGACATACTGTTTGGTTTAACCCTTTCATCCCTAAGTAACTGGAATATATTATGATATGTTAGTTTAGCAACCAATGCAGCTGTCACAAATAGATTTTCAGACTAGTCCATTTATGAAAAAAGGGGTGCTTTTGTTCTAAAAAGTATGAAAATTATTTACAAAGTGCGGCAGATCCTGATGATACGGCTCGCTAAGAGCCGGCTCATAAGGATCAACTGTTTGCAAACGGCGCTATAGCGCGCTTTTGGGTTCAAATGGTTAAACAATATTTTATTTCATTTGAATAAGCATATGTCATATACAGTGGAAGCTCTCTAAACCGGACACCAATAAACTATACGTGATCTCATTTTGAGAGGTTTCTTGGTAACGTATCTGAGATAATAATGCATGTTCATGATTGAGAAAGACACAAGTATGTCATAGAATGGTCATATGCCTGATTTACAGTGGAACATCTCTAAACCGGACACCCTAGGGACCTCCCAAGGAGTCCGGTTTAGAGAGGTTCGACTGTTTACACATTCGTTCGTAAGATTGAGGAGACAGCAAAATACTTGTATAGTACCTCTGTCCTATCGCAGGTGGAAGACTCTGACCTGTGAAAACAAACAAAATGCCCATTACACAAAAATCCATTACCCCACCCACTTGGTATCATACAGTACTATATTCTATGTACACAAAGAAAATAGTACTGTATGATACCAAGTGGGTGGGGTAATGCATATTTTTGTAATGGGCATTTGTTTGTGTCGCAGGTCCGAGTCTTACCCTGTGTTTCCTATATATGCTTTCGCAGAGATAACTTCGAATGCTTTAGGCCTCCCGCTGTACAGTAATTTTATGACTGTTTTTACCTTCTTTCAAAGGTTTCATTCCTCCTGCTGCTGCGTATCGTGCGCTACGACAACCTGGCGGCCAGTCGTTGTGACCAAGGCAACCGGGGGTCGACGTGCAACCCCGTCTTCGACGTCTGTCTTGCAAGGTACGCTGCTGGGGCTCTTGAAAACGCAACACGTTCTCTGTTCCCAGGCACGAAATCAGGAAGTTCGATTGATCGAGACTGAAGAGCGACCAATCAAACTGCCTGATTATGAGTGTGGATTTCGGAACGGCTCTGAACAGGACAGCACGAGATATAACGCATGGCATTATCCATAACCCCTTGTCCATATTGACGGAGCTCACAGCTTCAAGTCTGCTATGCTTTAACCCTTTCAACCCTAAGGAACTGGAATGGACTGTGGTATGCTAATGTTCCGACCAATCCAATGGTCACAAAATGATTTTCAGATTCGTCCATTTATGAAAAGGGGCCGGCTCATCTGGATCTGCACTTTTTCCATAAACCGCTATCGCGGGATTTCGGGTTCAAAGGGTTAACATATAAATGTGTAAATAAATATAAATGTACGTTTGCATATATGTGTAGCTATATATGCATATACAGCAGCACTAATCATAACATATCTGTTAATGCGGACCGTCACTGACCCATGGGCCACTGTGTGTGATTACATTTTGAAATAGTGGCGCAATTCTTGAATTGTGGAAAAGTTTTCCGCTATGTCACCACAATGCGACTAGGAATTTCGCCAACTTTTGATGTAATTTACGAAAAATATGACAGTTTTGGTAAATAATAATGAGAAATGGCACTACAAAATCAAATACATGGCTTGCGTCATATTTCAGTCTGAGGAAATGTGTTCGATTACAAGTACAACAGACTAGCGTAGTCACCGACTGTAACGGTTATCTCGTGGGCAGCCATGATCGCCTGCAGATCACATCGTCTAAGTCTACACTACTTTTAGCAATGGAGAATCACGAGGTAAACACAATGTTGCTCGACATGGATCATTCCCGGCGTGATCTGGTTTGCCCTGACCTACCTTCATCATATTGGATAACACTGGTACGGCCGAGTCTCCATATATCATATCGATGGTCTAGTAACATAAGGTCGTAACTGCTATGCTAAAGCATAGCAGTTACGACCTTATGTTACTAGACCATCGATATGTAATCTTAATCCGGGACACGTTTCACTAAACTTCGTACGTTTCACTAAAATGTCCGTAAGTGAAAATTTAGGATCGTCTGACAATTTCAATTGATGAATTTACATTTATTGAGCATTTGCTGCATATGCAGCCTATGCTCAATAAATGTAAATCCAATAATTGTTTACAAGAATACATTGCTATAAATGTGAAATTAACAGACTATCATAATTTTGCATTTACGAACATTTTATTCGTACGGAGTTTAGTGAAACGGTCTGAAATAGCACTAAGCCAGTAGTTCAGACCGTGTTAAGGGATTTGAGTTACGCGATATATGTCGATCTAGATCAGTATGTTCATCCGCACAGTCTGATCAGGATGTACATTGTTCGCCACTTCATCACTGAAACACCCTCATACTTCAAACAAATATACATATATTGTTATCACACTACAGGAGTGTGCTATTTGATCAGGAGCTACATTGTTCACAAATCCTATAAGCCCCATTTCTCCTGTCACAGCCACATTTATTTTTTCGATAATATTAAACTTTTTATTTCGTGAAATTTGGTCAAATGTTCATTTTATTACGAAAAATGTATTTTTCTATGGGACATTTACCATGGGGGAAAAGGAGGTTGAGCTGCTGTGGGAGGAATAAAAAAATGGAATTGTTTTTTCGTAACTAAATCAATATTGGAGCACATTTCACAAAATAAAAAGAAAGGTCATTCTTAAATTTGTATAACATTTATTATTATCGAAAACAACATTGTTTTTGCATTGTTTGTATAGCCATTTGGGCCGCTTTCATGAAACAGACTGATCAGGATACACATTGATCGTCACTCAGAAGGGACATTTGTGGCTGTAACTGGACAAATGGAGATTATGGGATTTGTGACCAGTCTAGCTCCTGATCAAATATCAAACCGCTGTAGCCTGATAACGATATATATTTCTTGTTAAAAGCATGACGGGTGTTTCATTGATGGAATGGCGGCGGACAGTGCAGATCCTGATCAGACTGTGCGGATGCACAGGCTGATCTGGATCTACACTGGTCGTAAGACTCATAAACCCCATTTCTTCAGCTACTTCCACATTGGTTACTTTAGTTACTTTTCAAATGTTACTGTAAAATGTATTGCTTGGTAACTATTATTTGGGTCGTATGTTAACGAAGATTAACGAGCACCTGAAGTCAGAGTTATAATCATATGAGACACGCCCTGCGATTTTGTACCTAACAAAATGTGCGATTTTTTCATGACATATATTTACAGAAAATGTGATATGTTCTGTAAATGACGTCGAAAGGTGACGAAATTGTCATAGCAAATGCGGAATAGTATTCCGCATTTGCTCTGAAAATGTTGTCATCTTTCGACGTCATTTACGGAAAATATCGTAATTTTTGTAAATATTTTTCATAGGACATCGCACATGTTCTTGGGTACAGAATAGCACACGGCGTGTCTCTTTAATATGAGACTGTGAATGGATATATGGGGCTTAAAGGTTGTATGACAAGTGTCCTGATCGCCTAGCTCACTCCTCCAGCCTGATAAAGATATATACTGTTTGTTAAACTGACTGAATGTGGATAAATAGAGCTCTTTATCAGACTGCATACATGCGCAGGATGATTCGGATCTACATTGTTTGTAGATACATGTATCATATACCAGTCTGTTAAATATTTTGCTTGAAACAATCACTAGGTCCAATTTCTCTACTGTCTATTTCACGAAAGCTTCTTTTTATTTCGTGAAATTTGGTCAAATATTGGTTTTATTACGAAAAATTGATTTCTCTATGGGAATTTTATGGGGGAAAAAGAGGTAGAGGAGTTGTGGGAGGAGTCAAAAAACGAAAAAAAATGAAATTGACTCCGAAACCTAGCTAGATAGCTTGGATATTATCTAACTAAGAAAGCAAAAGTTAAATTTTAAAAATCGGTCCAGTATTTCTGAAATTCTAAAAAATGTCCCCATGTTAAATCCCCATAGACATCTTCACTCTGTGAAGATGTTTATAGGGATTTAACATGGGGAAATTGTTTTTTTCACAATAAAATCAATATTTGACCAAATTTCACGAAATAAAAAGAAGACTCATTCTTAAATTTTCTTTTAATTTAATATTATCGAAAAAAATATTGTTTTTGAATTGTTTATATGGCCGCAAAATTTGGGCAGCTGTCGCGAAACAGAGCATAGTTACTTCCCTTAGAACTACTGCACGTTCTAGAGTACTAGAGCACAGTCGGCGCGCCATCGCAACATACCCACTTTAAGGGGGAGATAATCCATGGCCGGGGGTCGAATCAAAAATCGAAATTAACTTGTACACACGATAAGGAAGACACACACCAAGTTTCTAGTCCCTACCTATTACGGTTAAACAGTTATACTTCTTACAAGGCAAAATTGGGAAATTCTCAGTCAAAAAGGGGGGAGATACTAGTAATCCAAAACACACACACCAAGTTTCGATTCCATATCTTTTTGTTTTGCTTCTTACAAGAAACGTGACGAATGGACGGGCGGACTGACGTACGGACGGACGGACGGACAGACGGACGAAAACAATTTACCCATTTTTTTATTCAAAAAGTAGGTGTAACAAGTAAAGGCCAAACAAAGTAAAGTGACATACAGCCGACACATTCTGCCAATTTCAACTGAAATGACACCGCGTAAGGTATGTTACTCAAGAGTTTCAAAGTTCGGTAAACCTATTTATAAAACTGGTTTAAAGCCGCATTTCCCCAGTCACATTCACGTCTATGTTATAAATATGGAATAATGTACAAATACAATGTACTCTGCATGGTTTAATGTGCTAATTCCACCGTTTTCAGCCATTTCTCACCATTCAAGTGTCCGACATGGTTCAGAATAAGGTCACGCCGTTGTCGTCTCACACCTATAATCTTGGCCAGATTTCACCTGGACACAACTTTGAGACAGCAATGCCCAAGAAATTCAATTCTTCAAATGGGCATGTGGAGTAAGTATACAAACCAAAAGTATATGCCTACATATGCAAGGTGCATGATCACGTGGTTACAACAACAACAACGTCGCCCACTCCAAAGTAAGTATTATTTGATATTTTCGTTAATATGAAACGGATTTTGATGAAATATTATATGGCGCAGCAAACGCGTCTTCATGAGCTGCATTTGGTTGTCTATGGAGTTTGGCACAGACTTATATCGTTTTTGCGAAGAATCGATTTCTGATGCATTCCCATTCAACTACATGCAGAAGGTAATGCATAAACAAATTTCGACTGAGTAGAGCTGAGTGAAATCTCGTCAGAAAACCGGTGTATGTTGCGACGTGAAACATTTACGCTGGCGCGGAGTGCAGAACCAGTGATATAACAAATGAATAACCTACCTTAGAACAACTTTCGGGGCATTCATGACATTATGGCGGAAGTTGTTTACTTGACGCCACGTGGTTGAAACTAAGCGTCAAACCGGCACATTCCGCCTATAAATGAAGTTCGGTAACATTTTTAGCTCGAATATTCGAAGAATAGTTAGAGCTTATGTAGTCACCCTGGCGTCGGCGTCGGCGTCGGCGTCGGGGCGTCGGGGGGTCGGGGCGTCGGCTTCGGCGTCACCGTCACGCATTGGTTAAGGTTTTTAGTCAAGCTTGTATATGGAATACTCCTGGCCCTACACCCACCATACTTGGAAAATTTCATCGCCTAGTGATGGACATCAACAAACCCTGACCTGTATTTGACCTTGACCTACATTTAACCTTGAATTACTTAGTTAATTCCCCTTGGTTAAGGTTTTTAGTCAACCTTGGTTAAGGTTTTTAGTCAAGCTTGTACATGGAATACTTTTGTGCATACATACACCATATTTGGACAACCTTTTCTCATAGGGATGTACATCAATAACCCCTGATCTATATTTGACCTTGACCTACATTTCCTCTTGACTTACTTAGTTAATTCCCCTTGGTTAAGGTTTTTAGTCAAGCTTGTAGATGGAATACTCCCGGCCCTACACCCACCATACTTGGAAAACTTCATCTCCTAGTGATGTACATCAACAAACCCTGACCTGTATTTGACCTTGACCTACATTTAACCTTGAATTACTTAGTTAATTCCCCTTGGTTAAGGTTTTTAGTCAACCTTGGTTAAGGTTTTTAGTCAAGCTTGTACATGGAATACTTTTGTGCATACATACACCATATTTGGACAACCTTTTCTCATAGGGATGTACATCAATAACCCCTGATCTATATTTGACCTTGACCTACATTTCCTCTTGAATTACTTACTTAATTCCCCTTGGTTAAGCTTTTTTAGTCAACCTTGGTTAAGGTTTTTAGTCAAGCTTGTAGATGGAATACTATTGTGCATACATACACCATACTTGGATAACTTTTTCTCATAGAGATGTACATCAATAACCCCTGACCTATATTTTACCTTCACCTACGTTTAACCTTGAATTACTTAGTTATTTCCCCTTGGTTAAGGTTTGTGCTCAAACTTGGTTAAGGTTTATAGTCAAGCTTGTATATGGAATACTCCTAGGCCTACAGCAACCATACTTGGACAACTTCATCTCCTAGTGATGTTCATCAATAATCCCTGACCTATATTTGACCTTCACCTACTTTTACCCTTGGATGTACATCAGTAACCTCTGATCTATATTTGACCTTGACCTACATTTCCTCTTGAATTACTTACTTAATTCCCCTCGGTTAAGCTTTTTAGTCAAGCTTGTATATGGAATACTCCTGGGCTTACAGCAACCATACTTGGAAAACTTTATCTCCTAGTGATGTACATCAATAACCCCTGACCTGACATTGACCTACATTTAACCTTGAATTACTTACTTAATTTCCTTGGTTAAGGTTTTTAGTCAACCTTGGTTAAGGTTTTTATGCGGGCCGCGGCCACCTTCTTTGTCAAGCTATGTGTACATCGACAACCCTCGTAGTCGAGCTATGCTGTTCTCCTACAGCTCTTGTTGTACAACTAATTTATATGTATAAGTTATTTGATTTGTATCTGGAGAAATGCAAGAGTTACGTAGCGTGCGATATTGCACGACTACATGAGCTTTAGGAGCGCAATATCATTGCTCGGCGGAACGAGTGGCATATATCCACATGCAAATCAAATAACCTTGGTATTATATACGTAACTCACTCGTATTGTATATGTACCTCACAAAATATACAAAATATAAATAAAATAAATAAATTAGTGAACTATTTTGCGATGGGAAGCGTAGTTCCGACACTGACCAATATGAACTCACGAGACGACAACATGGAAAACTATTGACGTCTTGCGTTCCATGAAACACAATGGAACACAAGACGTCAATAGTTTTCCATGTTGTCGTCTCGTGAGTAGAAGGTATTAGTACATACGTACTTTCATTTCCCATTGAATGGGAAATGAAAGTACGTATATACTAATACCTTCTATTCTACATAATAATGGGATTGATAATCGCTGTGCACGTGGCTATGCTATATTGTCTACTTTTTCTGCATACCCTTCGTCGGGCTATTTACCCGTTCAGCACTATTATGTTTCTGACATGGCGTAGTCCCTGATAGATTCGTGTTCCATTAATAACAAGAGGGTGAGTTTATGTTCAACAGACTACCATTGAAACTATATCCACAAGTTTACAGTGCAACTCAGTCATATATAGAAGATCTATCAAATATTGACCATATCGTTGCGATAAACTATGACTACGACGATTCAAGAGGTATATGATAACCGCCGATGAGGTGTACGCTACCAGTTTTCTTTTGAAGGGAATGCCTTGATTTGTCTGTGATTAAGACAACGTTGTTGGTCATGTGATTTATCAAGTGCCAGTTTTATATCATAATCGTCTTCATGCACATTCAATAAATCAGTATTGCATTTTGGTAAACATTATGTTTCGTTGTAGATTGGACGTTGAGATCATGGCTTGGTGTGGAAACTGTTATACTGGACCTACGTGTCAAACGCTAAGTAGCCATTGCGATCCGAAAGTATCACACATACCCGCAGTGTGTTCTGGTGAGTGAAATACAGTGAAACCTCTCTAAACCGGACACCCCAGGGTGTCCGGATTAGGGAGGTTTCACTAAAATTCAACACAATGGGGGCTCCAAGATATGTGTGTATGCGCTTTGCAAGTGCACGTACATTATCGTTAGTAATATATCATATGTGGCCGTGACTGGAGAAACGGGGCTTATGGGATTTGTAACCAGTGTAGCTCCTGATCAAATAAAAAAACTCATGTATCCTGATAATTATCTATATTGATTGTTAGAAGCATGATAGGTGATCCATTGAAGGAATGGCGGATGCACAGGCTGATCTGGATATACACTGGTCGCAAAACCCATAAGTCCAATTTCTCCAGGCACAGCCACATATAGAGACCCATCAAAATTAAGCCCACTGATGCTATTCGTGTGTCCGGTCTACAGAGGTTCTGCTGTAGCTGACCACGCAACCAACACCAACACCAACACCAACACCAACACCAACACCAACACCAACACCAACACCAACACCAACACCAACACCAACACCAACACCAGAGAGTACGTGTCACGCTATGACAATCATTGCATATTATTCAATTCAATTCAATTCGTTTATTGGCATTAAACAACAAGAAGCACATTTATAGCCATATAAAAAACATTTATGATGGTTTCATGGAAATGTATAATCATTAGACAAATTAGCCAAGATATATGATTAGGCTAAATCATTTCACAATCAGTTTGTTGCTAGTCCAGAATTATTTAAAGGTAGTCTGTCTTACTCTGGTGCAATTATATGGAACAGCATTCCATTAAACATTCGAAATGCGAGCAGCATAAATGTATTCACAGCTCAATGTTCATCATGGATGAAATGTCAGTAGATGTCATTAAATGGACCCACCACCACCATCAGTATCATAAACATGCAGTCCATAAATTACACGCAAAACAGCCGTAATAACCCTATTTATTGTGACGTCGTTTGTTTTGGGAAATCTCAATGAAATATTGAGATTGCCGGAAAGGAATGATATCCCAATGTGTATGGTTATTATATAACGAGTTACCGAAATAATAGACTAATTGTATTGTGATATCCTTCGTTCAGAGAGTTCCCGGTTTATAGCTGTTTCGACAGACGAGTCTCCCGGTATTTAGGGATAGTACGATTTGATATGGCAAAAACGGTCTTATTGTCTCGACGCATTGATGTAGACCCTGACCGTCCTTCGCATACGCGCCGTCTGATCTGGGTCATTATGTAATAGTTACTGCCCTAATCCTGGTGTTCATGTGTTTGAACAACCTACATGTGCCCACGGATGGAACACCGAGCCGCGAAGCGGCAAGGTGTTTCATGGGCACATGTAGGTTGTTTAAACACATGAACACCTCGATTAGGGCAGTAACTGACTTACACATCGACTTACCGACTACCGTTGGCTAGTATTCAGTGGCAATTTTGAATTTCCATTTGACATTAAAGGAACTGTCTCTACAGTTATGACAGCCGATCAATAACATCCATGTACGCGTGCTGCCAGTGGGAGTATGCGTGTGCCATTCACACATTTCTGATTAGTATTTGTGTTTGATGTCTAACGTATGGGTATACGAAGCAAGCACTCAATATGCTGTATAATATGCATTGGAACATGCTTGCATAAATCCTACTAATTCACAGAGAATACCAGGCTAGTGTAGTTTGATATCCAGTTTATCCTTGATATCGAAAGACATTACACTAGTATTTTATTTATCAGGTAATGTTTTATGCTAGCCAATGCCCAAATGTAAAACAGTTTTCGTTGAAAAGAACGCAGACTTGTTTACGTTATGTGATTATTCTGACGTCGTTCGGTAACGTCATGTGACGTCGTTCGTCCAATAGAACGCCACTTTTCAATTCGTTGTAACCCGGATATTCGTATCAGGTCGATTACTTATACGGTAGTATGTTATCAGTCAGTACGTATTGGGTCAATACAAAGCTCGTTTCCCGATAACAAATAAGTAACCAGTACATGGAACCTCTCTAAAACGGCCACCCTGGGAGGTCCGCAGAGTGTCCAGCTTACATAGGTACCACTATAACAAGAAATGACAGCGTTAAACAAAGCTTATGCCCTCGCTGTCTGCCTTGATAATGATAAAAAAAAGTCATCGGTGACCTTGATCTTGGGCGGTTGTACTGGCAGCCTTGATAATAAAATAAGGATATCAACAGTATTGCCTTACAAATTTGCCTTATTACAAACCAGGTGAACATAAGTCCTCGGTGATCTTGACCTTTGACGGTCGGATGTCAGTAGTATGCACAACAAATCACCATCACATTGTGGCCAAATATTATCAAAATCGGTGAAGCGGTTCATGAGCTTTTGACAAATGAAAGGTGTTACTAACGTACGTACGCATGTACGTACGTACGCACGTACATGGACTAACGCTATATGCCCTCCTGCCTATCGGCAAGGGGATAATTAAACAGTCCATGCAGATTTGCAATCATTTTCAACCATGAACAAACTACAATCAATGCCATATAAATGAAACGCAATAGGGTCCCCAGGGTGTCCGGTTTACACGTGTATACATAGCCCACCACGTTTACGTTCAGCAGTTCTCTGTCAAAACATCGACGAAGTGACCAGCACCCGGCCATATAGAATATATGTGTAATTGAAGGGCCTCTCATCGCCTGGCGCAGTGCGTACAACTGTACATGCACGTGCAGCATATGAATGCATGTATCTATTATTGGGTGGTCAGTTATAAAAGTCATTTACGAGGGGTGTTCAACAATTTATTTCCCAACATACATGATCCCAATAAAATGAAATGACATTAATTTAATGAATGAAAACTATAATTAAAACAACAATCAAATTTAAAGACACGTGATATTATGTATGTTCATAAAGTGATGAAACATGTTTAATTTAGGAAACAATAATTTAATGGTAGATTTACATGGACTGTCTTAACCAAATCGTGCCTATTAGTCGTCTTGAAAAGAATCAGTATTTGGTACATTATGTTTATTATACCAAATCATAAATAGCGTTGCGAACGCTAGTTTAATTGACAGTCGATGGTACTATTTTAATTAGTGTTAAATTAATTCCACACGTGTCTATACATAGCAACATAGTATATGTGTTTATAGTATACGTTTCAAACTAAAAAAGTGTTATGTTTCACAAAGTGTGCTTCCTGGTACTGAAATAGCGAACGGAAATGCGTTACCAACTTATCTCCCCTCTTCATCAAAGTCAATGGTAGTACATTGTATATGGTATAAGAAAACACACATTCCTTGGCCTTCGATTGAATAAAATGGTGCGGGTCGTGTGGTATATGGCATTTGGAGTCAATAAAGAGAAAATAAAAGGAAAGGAACATTGAATATCTTTGACATCATCTGAAACATCATGTGATACACTGTTTCTTTAAAATACGTTAGAATATGTCTTTTTTTCATATATCATCAGTTGGGTCTCTGTATAGTTCACATCGTTAACAAGTAAATCCTTCATAATTTTAGCCACTGTATTTTCACATGCAGTTTCAGTAATACACCAACTTAAGTGATTGAACTTAAGTAAATATACAGTTGTCATTCAACAATGAAACGTGCCATTTTGTACGGTAATAAAACTATTCTCAGTTAATGCATGAACTTGACTTTCGTAGGTAGCGTATTAACATATTATGTCCTAGTTTCATATAAACTGGGATCAAGTTAACAATATTCTCGAGCCAAAGAAAGCAATACAGGTATGTTCTTGCATCATAAATATGCACTGATCACAAGTTATCAATACGTGTAGTTTAAGTTCCACTAGTATGTTCGACACTGTTCTGTTACTTTCTGAACGCGCCTCAATTATATCCCTATTTTTGTCTTTCCACGTGCTAAACTAAACGTAAACAGAAATATACTGTCGACGACGTGTGGGAGATTCACCAGGTAAGCTTTTATTTGAAGTAGTTCAACAATGTTCTACATTATATTTTAGAAATTTTAGCCGCCCGTCTGTATATATATTTTTCGTTATGCATCTGTCATTGACACGATTTGTGATTACATATGCGTCACTGGCACGGAGAAGGACCTTGCAGCATTTGTAAGGCTAATATGTGTACCTTTATCATCATTCACCATCCAAATTAGCGTTTTATGTTCTACATGTAATAATTCCGCTGATTGCAAAACATCAACAATTGCTACATTGGTGACATGTAGTAAATATAGAAAATGGTATTGATCGAATGGCGACCAACACATGCAATGATCAAACTGCGCGGATGCGCAGACTGATCCGGGCTACGCTAGCTAT
>CM055266.1:129732694-129793600 GCA_029237695.1 Conchocele bisecta
TGGACCGGGAAGAATTGTTCAGAGGACATCAATGAGTGTGTAGTGAATAGCCCGTGTGTCCACGGTTTGACCTGCACGAATCTGCCTGGTAGTTACCAGTGTACGCGAGGTGGCGCCGTATCCACGACAACCACGGTGACAACCGAGACGACACGTAAACCCGACAATGTAGGTAAGAATGACATGGTTAACCCGTTCGACACTACAGCTACATACGTCTATAGTAGTGTTTGCAAACAGTGTAGATCCAGATGAGCCGGCTTGTAATTTTTTATATTAGTTTAGGAAAACACAATTGTTTTATAAATGAATTAGTCTGAGTTTCATTTTGTGACCATTGGATAGAATGGAAACATTAACATATCTCGGTCCAGTCGAGTTATTTAGGGTGGAAAGGGTTAATGCCGTCGCGTATGTACTGTAAAAGAACATTTTGATGAGATAAAGGTAAACTATAAAATCGACAGCATTATAAGTTGTATTGCTATAATATGATACCCGTTGTGATTTTGTTCCAGATGTGTTTTCTCTGCAATTCACCAACGACATTCCGGTTTCCAAATATCCACAAGTACGGAAAGGAATTTACG
This sequence comes from Conchocele bisecta, assembly GCA_029237695.1. Taxonomy (NCBI): domain Eukaryota; kingdom Metazoa; phylum Mollusca; class Bivalvia; order Lucinida; family Thyasiridae; genus Conchocele; species Conchocele bisecta. The sequence goes on from CM055266.1 coordinate 129,733,285, forward strand.
ATATCTTACGACTTCTTACCTGCCATGATTCTACAAACATATACGTTTCAACGGTACACAACTCCGTAAACATGTAAGTATGGATGGGATTAAATTCTGACAATTGTATAGTGTGACAAAAATGATTACAAGACAAAGACAACATAATCATTATGATATGTGGCTGTGACTTGAGAAATGGGGCTTATGGGATTTGTGACCAGTGTAGCTCTGAATACATGGCACACTCCTGTAACTTAATAATATATTTATATATTTTTTGTTAGAAGCATGACGGGTGTACCGTTGTTGGAATGGTGAACTGTGCAGATCCTGATCAGACTGTACGGATGAACATGCTGATCTTGATTTATACCGGTCTCAAAATATATAAGCACCATATGCATTAACCCTTTCAACACTACATGCCTGTATAGTAGTATTGGCAAATAGTGTAGATCCAGATGAGCCGGCTCGTGACGAGCCGTCTCAACAGAATCTGTACTTTTTGCAAGTAATTTTCATATTTTTGAGAACAAAAACACACTTTTTTCATAAATACACAAGTCTGAAAATAATTTTGTGACGATTAGCTTGGTTGAAAAATTATCATATCAAAATCCATTCCAGTTACTAATGGGTGAAAGGGTTAATATAACGTAACTCTCCAAAAACCTCCCGTACCTTCCGTACACACCTAGCCATGGAATACACCAATCACATGATGGTAATGTCCAACACTATACAGCCCGAAGACGGTGGAATTTCACGCCCAGTGCGACGGACACCACATGACCAATGATGAAGTGAATGTCGCCATCCGGACATTGTCGCAGGAGAAACTGGCTACTTATTTCCCTCAGCAGCTGGCCAAGTTCCAACAACCAGAGAAACAGGTACAATCTAACCTCCACGAGCGGCCACCTCCCTATAACACCCCACTCTCTGTAACAGCCAATAGTTTATATTATAACGAGACAAATCGCCAAATATCTAACTTCCCTATAAGAGCCACATCTCTTCAACAGCCAGTGTTATGTCTTCACGTTGCTTGCTGTTGTAGAGACGTTGCTATGTGCTGATAAACTGAGATAATCAGGCTTGTGTGTTGTTTTTGTTTTTTTGCATTGTAAGTAGACAACCCGTTTATTTATTTTGTTTTGTCTCAATAAATAACAAACACTGTGTGTTGTTATGAGGCACTGCTAGGATACCGTTGGTCAGCCGAGCCTGATAAAGCACGATAGCAAAATGCATTAGTATGCTAGTCTATGCGATGAACTAAGTAACTACGAGGGACAGTCAGGAAGTTCTAGGGCCAAATGTAAATTACATATAAAGATGAAGAATTTGGCAGGAATGTTCAACCTTTCAGCACGAAAGTACGAGAACTTTAGGACTGCACCTCGTAAGGTGTGGTTTTCAATAAAATGCGTGTGTACTTTTTCATGTTGCGCAATCACACGTGCCGTCATTTGACCAAAGAAACTGAGCGAAGTAGCACGGATTTACCCATATAGACACGTGAGCGTATTTCCATCAAATCGTACATGTAGCGAGTGTCGTGACAGAAAGCCCCGGGGACATGTGTGACCAGCGTATATTGGAAAATGGCAATGAATCGACCAGTGTATCAGGGGCGTCGGAACAGGTCAGGCAGGTCCGGCGACTGCCGGATCAATACTTTTGACATACTTGGAATTCATATATATATATATATAAAATACGGAATGTAAATATATTTTCTGAATTTGTTCTCATTTATCATCAGAAGTGTACGTTGTTACCACTCAGTTGGACGGTTCAACTGAGTGGTAACAACATACTCGTTGGGTGGGTAGCGGGTGCACCCACTAGATTCGCCGGACCAATCTTATGATGCTTCCGGCGCCCCTGTGTATGTCCTGGTCAGTATGAACACATTTATTTCTCAGTCATGGCATATTTTTAAGGTTTTAATATACCAAATAGTTGTATTATGTAACTTGACCGATTCTTACAACTATGGTATTCTCTCCTACTTCCACTATGCCTATGGTTGCTGTGTCACCTACTGTTACCCGACTTGCAACATGTCTGCACGTGATCTACACGAATGTTACTCCTTGGAAAGAAAATGCAACTGGCTCACCGTTTGTCTTTATGTGCTTTTTAGTTTCAATTTTCACAGTTCTTTCAACGTTTGTTTTGTAACTGATGTAGAATAATTAGTACGGTACATGTTTTATATGTTTCTGTACCTAATATCCAAGATGTATATCACGTGGTTAAAACAACAACAACAAGTACTGCAACTTCCAGAAGCCCTCCGATTCAAAGTACGTATTATTTTATTTTGTCCTTATTATGTAAGATATTTTGATGAAATATGGCGCATCGAACGTGTCTTGTTAAGCTGCATATGGTGTTTTCGGTACTTTGGCACACACTTCTGTCGTTTTTGCGAAGAATCGATTTCCGTGTCTACCGGAAATCGATTATTCGCAACAACGACATAAGTATGTGCCGAACTCCGGGGGCCACCCAATGTGACTCACGAAGGTGCGTTGGCTGTGCCATATTTCATCAAAATCCGTTGCCTATTACGGAAACTATCAAATAATACTTACTATGGAGTGGGCGTGCTTTCAACGCTTTCAGCGATTGTTGTTGTTGTTGTAGCCACGTGATCATGCACCTTAATACGTTCATGTTATAGTTGGTATTGTTGGAGCATTAGAACTATAGTACCTGCTGTATTCCAGTCATGGCTGTCACAGAACGTGCCTATAGTGGGCGGCGCCGGTGGGGGTACCCTAATGATGCTAGTCGTCGTCATTGTCGGCTGTGTCCTATACCGGTGAGTACGCGGTCGTACCGCCGCTTGGCGCTAGGATTTTGAAATTAGTAGCCAAAATTAATCGATAATGCAAAAAAATACAATAATATTTTACGTTTACTCCAGTATTTGTCAAATACATAGTACTTTTTTAAATAATTGTTGACAGTTGTATTAGCCAAAATGTCCATTTCTGAAATAATAGTAGCCAAATGGCTGTTCTAGTAGCCAAATTTCAGAAACGGTCATTTTGGATAATAAAAAAAACCTATGCACTATACAGTAGAACTACATGTATTTGGGTATGTCCTAGTCAAATTTCATTCAAAGGAGTAATTCTGCTTATTCTGTGAATTTGCTATATGTGGCTGTGACTGGAGAAATGGGGCTTGTGGGTTTTGCGACCTGTGTATATCTTGATCAGCCTGTGTATCCGCACAGTCTGATCAGGGTCTACACTGGTCTCCATTCGATCAATGAAACACCCGTCATGATTCTAACAAGCAATACAGATCACCAGGCTGCAGGATAAGAGTGTGCTATTTTATAAAGAGCTGTATTGGTCACAAATCTCACAACTACATTATAATCTATACACATTTTTTAAAAGCATTGGTGGATATATTGAACACAGTCAATGTATGTGCTATAAAGACAAGTGTCGTAGGTGACCAAGGGGGTTATACGACGTATTGGTATACAATATAAATTTACGGAATAAATATTACTTTACTTATTATGTATCATGTTAAAGAGCTATAATTCTAGCACAAAAATATTTACACAATTCCCTAACATTTGATTGGCCCGTAGCAAGTCTCTGTCCAAAATTTATATCCCAGTAAACTCCCACGCCGAACTACTTTCCGTAACCGTGAGGCGCAGTTAAAATAATTCTTAATTAAATGGAAAATAAACACATTTTCTTGATGAATTTAGTTCAAATGCTGGAATTATAAGGAATGAATGGCCTTTTTGTTGAATTTATCGGGGATATAAACTTGGAAAAGTCGCGGGAATACTGGACAAGGGCTTAAACAATTACAATTTTCGAAAAAAAAAATCTTTTTTTTTTTTTTTTTTTTTCTTCGAAAATTGTAATTGTTTATCGCTTCGTCTAGTATTCCCGCGACTTTTCCAAGTTTATACCCCGATAAATTCCACAAAAAGGCCATTCATTCCTGTAATATTACTTTACTTATTATTTATCAGGTAACGAGCTTTGTATTTGCTGAATACGTACTGACCGATAACATATTGCTGATCAGGCATTGACCTGATACGAATATCCGGGTTACAACAAATTGAAAACTGCCTGACGTTTCATTGCTCGAACGACGTCACATGACGTTACCGAATTACGTCAGTTTATTACTTAGATATTAATGTTTGCCTAGACATTGCCTGTATTTGCCTACAGCAATAACATACACAGTCCATGCTGATACGGCGTGTTTTCCAGTCTGATACTGAAACTTCTAGTCTGATACTGCCATTTCTAGTCTGATACCATGGTTACTAGTCTGATACCGCCGTTTCCAGTCCGATACCATGTCTCGCGCGCGTATTAAACCAGTTACTTTGGGCATGCGCATTGCGTATGTTTACTTTATCGGCTGCGTAAATTTTGACAGATGCCGGGAATTTAAATTTAAATCATTCAATCATGGATAACGGTATATATTTTAATATAGGATTATCACAACTGCCGGATGATTGATATTGAAATTGATATCTAAGTAATCTAAGTAATAAAGACGTTCGGTCTCAGGCTGATACCAAGTTACCTCGGGCCGATACCTAGGCCGATATCAAACAAGCCACGTATTAACCTCTAAGGAATGACGTCCGCGTCCTTTTCAAATAACGTCGTAATTGCTAATTATGTAGCCAGAAACGTTACCTGATATTAAAATAGAATGCTAGTGTTTTTTAATATAAAAGTTTACCAGGCTTGGCTCGGAAACGGTAGGAATTCCTCGACAAGCCTCGGAATTCCTACGCGTTTTCTAGCCTTACCTGATAAACTTGATATCAAAAGACACTAGCGTGGTATTATATGTTTATGTGTCTTTCAAGGTCGCTCTATGAGCTACGCAGATTGTTCTCCCTATTGTAAATGATTCAATTCCGTTCGCTCATTCTGTAACATATGCAAGTGTAAACTCGTTTTGAAGCACATGGGGCTCGTTTCACTAAACTTCGTCCGATTAAAATGTTCGTAAGTGTAAAATTATGATTCACGTTAACAATGATTTCTTGTAAACAATTATTGGATTTACATTTATTGAGCAATATTTATTGTTCAATAAATGTAAATCCATGAATTAAAAGTGCCAGACGATCCTAAATTTGCACTTGCGAACATTTTAGTCGTACGAAGTTTAATGAAACGGCCCCAAGGTGAATTTTATTTTATTCCGTATGTCCGAGTATTTCATCTTTGTTTCTGGCTGTGTACATTGATAATCACTAAATGTTATTGTATTTGACTGGGTGAGTTCACTTTGTCAAAAAGTCACATTGCATGGCTTGTATCAATACACAACTGAATGTTTAGTAGCAATTATGAATATGATGTGATGTCACAGTTTTATTTTTTTTTCATTTTACCACATGCATAAGTTATGTGCTACTGTACTTATTATTCAGGAAAAGAAAGCGTAAACATGAGTGTGATGATAGCCGCACTCACAAGTTCGTCAACCCGGAGTGTATGAGGGACATGTATGGACAGACGACGATCTCCCTGCAGAACCCCATGTACGAGGACATATACCACAGCGATACCACGGCGTGATCATACTGATGTGTTGCTATTTAGTTTAATTTAATACTATGTTATTGCAAATGTAAACGGAATTGTTAGACCGCATAGGGCTCCCGACGCAGATAACTCCTAGATGAGCCCTATACGTTGTGGCCTGCCCGGCCTTACATGGCCCCGTAGCTGTTAGCAGATAGGCCGTTAAACACCAATACACAAACAAACGTTATGGCCTAACGCATATAGCTCACATGGAGCGCTATGCGTTAGGCCATAACGTATAGAGCTCCCGCGGGCTCTATGGGTCCAAGGTATACATCAACTTTAACCCTTTCATCCCTAAGTAACTGAATGGGCTGCGATATGTTAATTTTGCAACCAATCCAATCATCTGCAAAATGATTTTCAGACTATTCCATTTATAAAAAGGGGATATTTGTTGTTCTCAAAAATATGAAAATTACTTTCAAATAGTGCAGATCTTGATGAGACGGCTCGTTACGAGCCGGCTCATCTGGATCTGCACTGTTTTCATAAACCGATATAGCGGGCTTTCGGGTGCAAAGGGTTAAAATGGGTCTTTCACCTTGACGCATAGAGCTCCCCACTTCCGATACTGTAATCAGAACATTCCTTAACATCACCATATGCGGTGTCTAAATAATCATCATGGCTATTCTTGCGTTGTGTATAGAAGTATATCAACGATATCAAATTCTGGATGATAGCTTCTTCCAGAAGCCTCCTGTCCAATGCCACGTGGGACCAACTAAGTAAAACGAAAGGGTGTTTAGCTACGAAGTCCTGTGTAGGTGGCACTACGACCAAATCGTACACTGCATGCTCAATATCTTACAGTACGTAACATTTCGTTGAGCATCACATACATTAAGCCCTGGTCCACTGTCACGATCGCTACGACTTGAACAACTGTTGGTGAGTCCTGATGGAACGTAATGGTATCGGCTTGAACCTTGGTTAAGTCGTCTTAAGTCCTGGTGAGTCTGGCAGGAACGCCGACTATTTTGAAATGTTAAAACCGAGGCCGCATCAATTTTTAAGCACGAATCACCAAGATCTGGTACGACACCAGTACGATGCACAATCAAGACTCACGCCGACTCGGCACGATGTAACACGACCCGCGACGACACAAGTACGAATCGGGACAATACACCCTGAATCACGACGACATATACGACATGATTATTTGTCTGTACCCATGTACATATACCTGTATATTTATCGCCATTGCTGTTAACCCTTTCAACACCACATGCCTGTATAGTGGTATTGGCAAAACGTGAAGATTCAGATGAGCCGGCTCGTGACGAGCCGTCTCATCAGGATCTGCACGTTTTGCAAGTAATTTTATTATTTTTGAGAATAAAAAACACCCCCTTTTCATAAATGGACTAATCTGAAAATAATTTTATGGCAATTGGATTGGATTGGATTGTAAAATTAACATATCACAGTCAATTCCAGTTAATTTAGGGTTGAAAAGGTTAAATTGCTGTATGTTATTTGGGTAAGGGCTGCATCTAATGTTATGAGAACTTGTAGCCCAAGCCCATTTTACTTATATGCAATAAACAATGCTCAAACTAATCTATCGCAGATACATTACCGCCTGTGTTAATCGTGCCAACTTTTGTCAATTTTATTTAAAAATCCACGTACTTGAATGTTATACTTGAAATCATGCAGCTTGATTGGCGAAGCCTGGGCTGTGCTACATCTCGGGCTGAGACAACCAGGGCCCGGTTGCTCAAAGCTTCTGTTAGCTTAACAGACTGTTAAATCCTTAGCATTGCTAAAGATTTAACAGTATGTTAAGTTAACAGAGGTTTTGCGCAACTGGGCACAGATTGCTTGACTGTGAGCTGAGATTGTCAATAGATGTTCGGAAATGTTGTTATCTGGGCAAGATTAACGCGGCCGGTTGTGTACCATATATCCGATCTTCGCGATACTTCACATGTACATTCACAGTGAAGCCAACCTTCACAGAGAGCCACGTATATATTATGTACATTGCGTAACAACGAAATGACTAAACGTCCTAGTCGGATATGCACAGGGTTCGAATTTTCAGAATCTGTTTACGGTCGTTATTTCTTAAATATAACTTACTCGCGTTTCTTATTCTTGTCTGGAATTTCCACAACATTCATAGTTTCTCTTGATCATATTCAAATATGAATACTTCTTGGTACAATGGAATCTCTCTAAACCGGACTGTAGTTAGTCACAATTTGCACTGTTTTCTCAACATTTCAAGTGATTCGTGCAATCCCGCCCTCTTGAATCCTGAAACGACTGAGTAACTGTTTTGAACCCGTCATGCGTGTTATGCAGAATGTGACCAATCATTGTACAGGAAGCTGGACAAATTGTGGCTGTGACTGGGGAAATGGCGCTTATGGATGTGTGACCAGTGTAGCTCCTACCTGAACAAATAGCACACTCCTGTAGCCTCATAACAATCTACACTGCTTGTTAGAAACACGACAGGTGTTTCATTGATGTAATGACGAACATTGCAGATATTGATCACACTGCCGATGCATAGACTGATCTGTTTCCACGCTGGTCGCAAAACCCATAAGCCCCATTTGTTCAGTCACAGCCACATATAAGGAAGTGACGAGCCGTGGTTTCGAACGTCTGTTCCGAGAACAAAACTTATGTTTCTACCATACTGTAACAGAATGGCATGTGCCTCAGAGTTCAAGTCGGTATGATAGACTTGTTTGACCATCAATACTAGTTGTGGCTGGCTGAAGCCAGACAAGCTTAGTAAATGTCAACCTGGGCCCAGTTGTTCAAAACATCCGTTAGCTTAACGGACTGTTAAATCCTTAACTGAATGGTTAAAATCTCTGTTTTAACAGAGATTTTAACCATTCAGTTAAGGATTTAACACAGCTTAGCTTAACGGACTGTTAAATCCTTAACTGAATGGTTAAAATCTCTGTTTTAACAGAGCTTTTAACCATTCACTTCCTTAACTGAATGGTTAAAATCTCTGTTTTAACAGAGATTTTAGCCGTTCAGTTAAGGATTTAACAGTCCGTTAAGGATTTAACAGTCCGTTAAGCTAACTGGTGTTTTGAACAACCGGGCCCAGAAGATTATATAACGGGCTTGCTGGAGATTGGTAGTCAGTGTACCGATTGCTTGCTAGCGATGATATACACTCACCCTTGTTTCCTTAACCATTGGTATCAGCTGGATGCACTGCAATCATGCAAGTATAACCCGACCCATTTACTTTTCGGACTCCCGCGAACATGTCGGATATCCTCACTTATATGTCAGCGTTCATCCTAATAGACTACCAATTTATAAGCCTGTCCCAGTCGAACCCCAGTGATCAGATTGTCCCTAGTGGACCATTACTCGTGATGGAATGAATCTCTGTAGAGTCCCCTTCAACCGCCCCAGTCTTATATTAATGTAACATAGCCTAAGTGTTACACAGCCTTGTTGCCACGCAGACTTAGTGGCATCCAGCATTAGTAGCACCTAGTAGCACCCTGCCTTAGTCTCCCCAGCCTTAGTGGCCCAATCGTTAGTGGCCTCAGCCTAATGTCACACAACCTTAGTGATCCCAGTGTTAGTGGCACCTACCCTTGGTGGCACGCAGCGTCAGTGGCACCTAGCCTTAGTGACCCCAGCCTTAGTGACACTTAGCCTTAGTGGCACACTGCCTTAATGGACAAAGTGGCACCCAGCCTAACACTCCGTGTCAGTGGCACCCAGCCTTAGTAGCACACATCCTTACTAGCACTTACTAGCACTTAGCCTTAGTGGCACCCAGCTTTCTTAGCACCCAACCTTAGTGGCACCCAGCTTCAGTAGCACCCAACCTTGGTGGCACCCAGCTTTAGTAACACCCAACCTTAGTGGCACCCAGCCTTAGTAACACACAACCTTAGTGGCACCCAGCCTTAGTAGCACGCAACCTTAGTGACCCCAACCTTAGTGACACTTAGCCTTAGTGGCACACTGTCTTAATGGACATATTGGCACCCAGCCTAACACTCCGTGTCAGTGGCACCCAGCCTTAGTAGCACCCATCCTTACTAGCACTTAGCCTTAGTGGCACCCAGCTTTAGTAGCACCCAACCTTACTAGCACTTAGCCTTAGTGGCACCCAGCTTTAGTAGCACCCAACCTTATCAGCACTTAGCCTTAGTGGCACCCAGCTTTAGTAGCACCCATCTTACTAGCACTTAGCCTTAGTGGCACCCAGCTTTAGTAGCACCCAACCTTACTAGCACTTAGCCTTAGTGGCACCCAGCTTTAGTAGCACCCAACCTTACTAGCACTTAGCCTTAGTGGCACCCAGCTTTAGTAGCACCCAACCTTACTAGCACTTAGCCTTAGTGGCACCCAGCTTTAGTAGCACCCAACCTTACTAGCACTTAGCCTTAGTGGCCCCTAGCCTTAGTAGCACTCAACCTTAGTAGCACGCAGCATTAATGGCTCCATCCTTAGTAGCACGCAACCTTGGTGGCCCCAGCTTTAGTAGCACGCAATCTTAGTGGCCCCCAGCCTTGGTAACACGCAACCTTAGTGGCCCCCAGCCTTGGTAACACGCAACCGTAGTGGCCCCAACCTTAGTAGCACCCAACCTTAGTGGCTTCAGTATTAGTAGCACCCAACCTTAGTGGCTTCAGTATTAGTAGTACCCAACCTTAGTGGCTTCAGTATTAGTAGCACCCAACCTTAGTGGCTTCAGTTAAGGTGGCTTCAGTATTAGTAGCAACCAACCTTAGTGGCTTCAGTATTAGTAGCACCCAACCTTAGTGGCCTCGGCTCATGTCGAGAATTCCGAGTAATCTGATTATTTTATCTCTACTCCTGACCTGGGGCCCGTTTCACTATACTTCGTACGACTATGTTCGTAAGTGCATATTTAGGATCGTCTGGAAATTTCAATTCATGGATTTACATTTATTGAATATGCAGCCTATGCTCAATAATAGTTAATCCAATAATTGTTAACAAGGAAACATTGTTAATGTGAAATTTTAATTTGCACTTACAAACATATTAGTCGTACGAAGCTTAGTGAAACGGCCCCCTGGTCCTATCCTGTAGAAATGGGCTCTTCTACGACTAATTAATTGACTGGTGGTCCTGAGTTGTGTAACTCTTTCACATGTACACTGGTGCTGCACTCCGCGCAGGTGTAATATGTTTCACGTCGAAACATGAATCTAACGAAATTCCACTCATTTCTATTTAGAGCTATCCCATAAAAGAATTTCGTTTAGTAACCGACGCAGATGTGTTTATTCAGTACCTTCGGCATGTAGGTGAATGGGTATTAGCTAGGAATCTGCAGGCGTCCATTTCGAAGTGAAACAGTTTACGCCGACGCAGAGTGTGGCACCAGTGTACATGCTAATGTAAAGTTAGAACGGCTGATAATCAATTGTTATATACGGCAGCTTAAAATGGACATGCGTATTTTATTTTCTATCTCGTACCAACGACATAGCATCTCGTTGCCACGACAGACATTGCATCTCGTTTCCACGAGATAGGATCTCGTTCCCACGAGTTAGCTATGTCGTTCCCATGACATAACATCTCGCTCCCTCGAAATAGCATCTCGTGGGAACGACATAGCTAACACGTGGTAACGAAATGCTATGTCGTGGAAACGATATAGAAAAGAAAATTCGCATGTCGATGTTAAGGTGCCGTAGTTATGAGTTGTTAATGGGGTTTAAATCAGAGGCCGAGCTGTTAAAGCTGTCAGTTTTATCATACATGTAAATACTGTACATTTCAGATTTTCCCATACCAATTGTACTACTGCATTACATGTATTTATATATCTCCTTATATTCATCACAAGACATCCATACTCGCTATCATACATTGATCATACTGTTAAGTTGTTCACTTGTTTCGTGATGCACAGTACTACATGTATTGACCGTCAGAATATATGTACGGAGTACCGTACCACCATTGACCAGTGTTGTTGTTTCCGTCCAAGTAGGTTACGTGTAGATAGTTCTTGTTAAAAGGGCATATCAGGGTGTTGTTTATTTTTAAATAAAAACACTATAAGAAATAAAAACGTGTGGTTTCATCATGGCCCTATGTAATGTGGTTTAATTGAAGATATATGACGATACTGGGACCGCTGAAATAATATAAACAATAGTGTTTGTTCATCATGGTCCTGTGTAAAGTTGTTATTTCAGGATATATGCGATACTAGGACTGCTGGGTTGTTTCAATTTTCACCGATATCGGTACATAAGTACATGTATCAGATTTTCTATCTTGTTGAACGCAACAAGATAGGATAGTTATGTACCTGATGGCGTTAGACCACACAGAGCTCCAGACGCATAGAGCTCATCGAGTAGCTCTATATGCGTTGTGGCCTGACGCATAGAGCTCCCAGGGAGCTCTATGCGTTAGGCCACAACGCATAGAGTTTCCAGCGAGCGCTATGCTTTAGGCCGCAACGCATAGTTCTATGGGTCGAAGGTACACATCAACTTTAAAATTGGTCTTTCACCTTGACACATAGAGCTCCCCACTTCCGATAATGACAGTAATCAGCACAACCCTTAACATCATCATATGCGGTGTCTAAATACGCATCATAGCTATTCCTGCGTTGTGTACAGAAGTTTCTGTTAATATTTTAACGATATCACATTTTTGATGAATAGTGTTGTAATTTGCCCCAGTTATGGGATATTACGATATATTATAATTAATTTAGGGACACGACAGTATGTGACAGTTGCCTGTGGTTCACAGGCAATAAATGCTTATCGCTGTAACAGTATACAGCAATAAATACTTACCTCACAGGGAAGTTATACTTACCTGGAGGTCTCAATGACCATGGCACAAAGGAGGTGGGGGTTACAAGTACCAGTCCGTTCGTGTCGATTTCTAGTGCATAAAAGAGACAGATAGAGCACATGGGCTTCTGATGTAAACAAACCGCTCGAGCGTAACGAAATCCGGAAAAGCTGGTTCCGTGGTGTGTTATATAATAATGTATTGTGTTATATCATTGGTCAGAACCGGGAACCAGGTGATAAAGTATGTAAATGTTAAAAGCGCAAAGTAGCATCACAACACTAGCTGCTTCCTCTTGACCAATGTCACGTGGTACCGACTAGGTAAAACGAAAAGGCGTTTCGCTACGAATTCCAGTATAGGTGGCGCTACGACCAAATTGTACACTGTGTGATCAATATCTTACAGTACGTAACATTTATATTTCGTTGAGCATCACACACATTAAGCCCTGATGATACTGTCACGATCGCCATGACTAGAACACATTTTGTCTTGATGGATCGTACTGGTGTCGGCGTGAGTCTTGGTAAGTCATCATAAGTCCTGGTGGGTCGGGCAGTTACGCCGACTATTATTAAATGTTCGAAAATGTCCTGTTAAATCGTCCCGAGTCGGCGTGAGTCTTGGTGAGTCGCCATGCTGTTTCTGGTTATCTTCCAGAGTCGGAATCAATTTTTAATCACGAATCACCAATCACTATACCAGTACGATGCACGACAACAACGGTCAATACTCACGCCGACTAACGACGATGCAACACAACCCGCAATGACAAAAGTACGAATCGAGACAATGCACCCGAATCACGACGACAAAAACAATGTGTGGCTAATTCGTACTCGTCATGAGTCTTGTTTAGTCGGATAGTAGATGCCGATTCAACACTACACAGTACGACAAACCGCTTCACGAATAGTCGGCTTGAGTCGACATCCACGTCGTGAATGCAAGACAGGTCTTTAAAAGTATAGATAATTCATATGTCTATGTTGCTCTAAGCATTCTAATGGCTTTTAAAAAATATTGACTTCGTAATTAAATGTATTTTGTTTTCACCTAGTAGTTTCACCATTATTGTATCCCCCGGACTCCGTCGGGGGATACTATGGATTTGACAGCGCGCCGCGTCCGCGTCCGCGTCCGCGTCCGCGTCCGCCGCAGACACTTCTTGTCCGGAGCATAACTCGAACACCCTTTGGAATATTTTCATGAAACTTCACACATGCATAGACCACGACCAGAAGGTGTGTCGCGCACAAGAATGACAACTCTTGCATAGCTAATTTTTGAGTTATCTCCCTTTTTTGTTTCTCGCACTGATTTCGTGTCCGGAGCATAACTCCACCACCCTTTGGAATATTTTCATAAAACTTCACACATGCATAGACCACGACCAGAAGGTGTGTCGCGCACAAGAATGACAACTCTTGCATAGCTAATTTTTGAGTTATCTCCCTTTTTTGTTTCGCGCACTGATTGACCATAACTCGACCACCCTTTGGAATATTTTTATGAAACTAACACATTGAATTAGACCACAAACCGAAGGTGTGTCGTGCACAAGAATGACAACTCTTGCATAGCTAATTTTTTAGTTATCTCCCTTTTTTTGTTTTCGCTCACTGATTTCCTGTCCGGAGCATAACTCCACCACCCTTTGGAATATTTTCATGAAACTTCACACATGCATAGACCACGACCCGCGGAGGTGTGTCGCGCACAAGAATGACAACTCTTGCGTAGCTAATTTTTCAGTTATCTCCCTTTTTTGTTTTGCGCACTCTACAAACTGGACAATAATGCATGAAGACCTGTTTTCTCGTCTGCTCTGTATACCTTTTCTCGTGTGCTCTGTACACCTTACCTGTAGAGAGAACAATAGAAACTGGGAGAACCATGTGCTAAGCATGGCTAGCATGTGCAGATGTCCAGTGCTTGACCACTGCTGACCAGGTAATTTATACAGGTAAATCACTACATTGGGTACTGTGTTGAAAATATTGTGGCATTATGTGGACCTCTGCAGATATATGTAGATAAATATAGGACTATTAAAAAAAAATCTGGTCTCCAATAGCAAGCATTATTATTTTAGCCAGGTTTTTTTGAAAAAAAATCCAGGCTATTGGGATTGGCGAAAGCCGGGCGGGCGGGCGGCGGGCGGCGTCCACAATCAATGTTAAGTTTTCGTGTTTGAGTCCATTTCTTTGTTACTGTACCACCTAGGACCACCAAACTTTCACAGCTTCATAATCAAGGGGTGCCCACCACATCACTATCCAACATGTTACTTTTTTTTTAACTTCACCCATTTTTCCGCGTAATCGACTTAGCCATTTTCAATGTTAAGTTTTCGTGTTTTACAATGTTAAGTTTTTCGTGTTTAGTCAATTTCTTTCGTACTGTACCACCTAGGACCACCAAACTTTCACAGCTTCATAATCAAGGGGTACCCACCACATATCACTATCCAACATGTTAGTTTTTTTTTTAACTTCACCCATTTTTTCCGCGCAGTCGACTTAGCCATTTTCAATGTTAAGTTTTCGCGTTTACAATGTTAAGTTTTCGTGTTTAAGTCCATTTCTTTGGTACTGTACCACCTAGGACCACCAAACTTTCACAGCTTCATAACCAAGGGGTGCCTACCACATACAACTATCCAACATGTGACCATTTTTTTACCTTCACCTATTATTTCTACGTAATTGACTTAGCCATTTTCAACGTTAACTTTTTAACGTACGTCTGGTTAGAGTTTTTTGGTTAAAACTTTTTCGTTATACTATATCTCTGCAACTGCTTCGCCAATTACCTTGAAACTTCACATGGGTGTTTATCATCATCCATATTTTCATTCTAACCCCCAACCGTGCGGCCCCTGTGCCCAATGTCAAGGTCAAATTTTTTTAATTTTTTTTTTGAAATGTGAATTTTTTTGTTAAGTTTTTTCGTGTACTATATCTCTGCAACTGAAATTCTTTTTTTCACACCCAAGTTACCTTGATACTTCACATGGGTGCTTATCATCATTGTCGCACTGCTTGCGGAAAGCGCGATCCTGTGCCCAATGTCAAGGTCAAATTACTTTGTTTTTTAATTTTTTTGTTAAAGTTTTTTCGTGTACTATATCTCTGCAACTGCTTCACCCAATACCTTGATACTTCACATGGGTGTTTATCATCATTGTACGCACCTGCTTGCGGAAAGCGCGATCCTGTGCCCAATGTCAGGTCAAATTACTTTGATTTTTTTGTTAATGTTTTTTTCGTGTACTATATCTCTGCAACTGCTTCACCCAATACCTTGATACTTCACATGGGTGTTTATCATCATTGTCGCACCTGCTTGCGGAAAGCGCGATCCTGTGCCCAATGTCAAGGTCAAATTACTTTGAATTTTTTTTTTAAAGTTTTTTTGTGTACTATATCTCTGCAAATGCTTCACCCAATACCTTGATACTTCACATAGGTGTTTATCATCATTGTCGCACCTGCTTGCGGAAAGCGCGATCCTGTGCCCTACGTCAAGTTCAAATTACTTTGAATTTTTTTGTTAAAGTTTTTTCGTGTACTATATCTCTGCAACTGCTTCACCCAATACCTTGATACTTCACATGGGTGTTTATCATCATTGTCACACCTGCTTGCGGAGAGCGCGATATCGTCGGCATTTTGGCATACGTCCGTCCGTTCGTCCGTGTGTCCGGTTAAAGTTTTTTGGTTTAAAGTTTTTCCATCTACTATATCTATTTTTTTAGTGTCCATGCCTCGCCCCAAGGCGCGACATGCAGGCCACGGCCATCTAGTCTACAAAAAGTGGGTATAATTATGTTATCCAAGTGTCTATGCTTGGAAAAAACCTGGCCTTCGTGGCTTTGCCTCGTTTCTTGTTAAACTTTTTTTTGCAATTTTTTTTTTTTTTTTTTTTTTTTCATTATTTTTTTTCCTTTTTTTTTTCAAATTATTTTTCAATTTGACTGGAAACAAAATCTGGGCTCCAGTAGCAAGCATTATTATTTTCAAACTTTTTTTTTCCATTTTTTTTTTTTTTCCTTTTTTTTTTCAAATTATTTTTCAATTTTTGTCCAGTAGCATAAGGTCGTAAGTGCTATATACAGACTATTCACCTGTGCATGTGCTAGCATGTGCAACTGACCACTGACCACTTACAGGTAATTTATACAGGTAAATGATTATATTACATTTCCGTAAACTGTGTTGAAAATATTTGTGGCATTATGTGGACCTGTGCAGATATATGTAGATAAATATAGGACTATTAAAAAAAATTCTGGGCTCCAGTAGCAAGCATTATATTTTTAATTTTTAAACTTTTTTTTCCATTTTTCTTTTTTCATTTTTTTTTTCAAATTCTTTTTCAATTTTTGTCTAGTAGCATAAGTCGTAAGTGCTATATACAGACTATTATCATATAATAAAACAATTATTGACTAGTGAGCCATAGAATATAATCTGATATTCTATGGTTCACTAGTCAATAATTGTATAATATGTTCGGGCCAGTGAAAATTGCTTTCGGGCCAGGCTCGAGGTCAAGGCGGGACAAGGCGAGGCATCTGATTCCGCGGAATTCTTGTTTACTTATCTCCCTTTGTTGTTTCGTGCTCTGATTTTGTATCCACCAGCGTAACTCGAACACGCATATACGCATTGCTCTCTAATGGTCCTCTACCGCCCTGTGCCAAATCCACGTTCGTTCTGCCCCGTCAAGCCCAGGGTCAAGGTCACATACTTAGTGCTTCAAAAACATTAACGCTTGGGTAAATATCTTATACTTTCTGTTTTCTTTCATGGATCATGGATCATCTTCATATTTCATATACGCATTGCTCTAATGGTCCTCTACCGCCCTGTGCCAAATCCACGTTCGTCCTGCCCCACCAATCCCAGGGTCAAGGTCACATACTTGGTGCTTCAAAAACTTTAACGCTCAGGTAAATATCTTATAATTTTTTATTTCCATTCACGGATCAACTTCATATTTCATATACGCGTTGCTCTAATGGTCGTCTACCGCCCTGTGCCAAATCCACGTTCGTCCTGCCCCCGCCAAGCCCAGGGTCAAGGTCACATACTTAGTGCTTCTAAAAACTTTAACGCTCGGGTAAATACTTATATAATTTCTGTTTTCTTTCATGGATCATCTTCATATTTCATATACGCATTGCTCTAATGGTCCTCTACCGCCCTGTGCCAAATCCACGTTCGTCCTGCCCCCGCCAATCCCAGGGTCAAGGTCACATACTTGGTGCTTCAAAAACTTTAATGCTCAGGTAAATATCTTATAATTTTTCTTTCCATTCACGGATCAACTTCATATTTCTATATGCGTTGCTCTAATGGTCCTCTACCGCCCTGTGCCAAATCCACGTTTGTCCTGCCCGCAAGCCCAGGGTCAAGGTCACATACTTGGTGCTTCAAAAAACTTTAACGCTCAGGTAAAAGAAAATTTTGACTTGCAATTTGGCCTCATTTATTATCAAAGCGATATGTGGGACATCCGTGTTCTATGAACACATTTTCTAGTTTATTAAACTTCACACACGCATAGAAGACGACCCAAAGGTGTGTCGCACGTAAGAATGACAACTCTTGAGTCGTTATTTTCTTAGTTATCTCCCTTTGTTGTTTCGTGCACTGATTTCGTGTCTGGAGCATAACTCGAACACCCTTTGGAATATTTTCATGAAACTTCACACATGCATAGACCACGACCCTAAAGGTGTGTCCCGCAAGAATGACAACTCTTGCATCACTAATTCTTTAGTTATCTCCCTTTGTTTTTCCGTCACTGATTTTGTCTCCGGAGCATAACTCGAACACCCTTTTTTCAAACTACTTGTGTATCTGGGGAGGGGGATACACATGCGCTTGTCGACAAGCGTCCATTTCTAGTTATATCACACAGTAGACGCCTTCATTTACTGGTGGAGGTGTAATTCACCGTGCCAGTAATCTCATAGGCATTGTCATATCGCAGAGAAAATCCTTTTTTAATCAGTTCCTGATCTCACTTGCTATAATTTAATCGACATGTTAAGCCAATCTTAACTTTTATCCCGTCAACACAGTGCGTATGTGCCGTGAAACACGGTGCCGTGAAACATTTTTGATATCCTGTCAATACGACCTAATCACTGCGTATGAATATGTGCGGTGGCTGGGGTTATTTGTTTTGCATTTTAAAGTCATTTGTAGTGTTGACGGGATAAATATAATAGTAGGTTACTGCTGTGAATGGGAAAAATATCTGGCCTGGCACGGAAACGGGATGTGCTCGGCAGAGCCTCGCCCATCCCGTTTCTTAAGCCTTGTCAATCAAAGGCCTGAACGTCCTGAAATTATTCGCAGTATGTGTGTGTGGATGACACATAGACTAATAATGGAGTGTAAAGCGTTTCGCGAAAATTAAGCGCGGGAATTGCACAACAGCAACAATAAAAGCAACAACGAGTTAGAAAAAATTTTTGTGGAAAATCTAAAATGATAAATTTCTATTCTGAGACCTATTCTGAACCGAAAACGAAGATTGTATTCGTGCATCGAACCAATCACGACTCGCGAATAATCGAGTATGGCGGTTGATCGTCGTACCCTTAGACTAAACTTAAACATGTGCAATAACATAAATTTAGCACAAAAAAAAGCACACAAAACATTTATCACGCAAATGCAATCAACCTAAGTTGTTAGAACTACTTTTTTTATGGCGTAATGAAAGTGATTTTAAAAAGTATGTGCTACAACCGATATAAGCTCATTTGCATAAAAGCTGGAAGATCTCAAATTTGGATGTTGGTTGCATAATTCTTCGCTAGCGCTCGAATAAAAAATAGTCAGTAGTTGATGTTGTAGTAGTTGATATTTGATAACAGTGGGGCTTGATTGCGAGACGATCGGGCATATTGACGCATTGAGGAAGCTCTATGGGACAGGAGCTATATGTTGTTCTTTATCGACGCATATAGCTCTGGTGAGCTGTATGCGTTAGGAGCCGACGCATAGTGATACTCGGGGAGTTTTATGCGTTAGGAGATCTGTGCGGCGTTACACAGTGGTCCTAGTATCGCCATACATCTTTTTTGTAAGTATAGGTACATAAATAACGGATTTCCTATCGTGTTGCTACACTGTGAAACTAGTCCCGCAAACACAATACCCGAGTGACAGATGTTGTGCTTCAGATTTAACTGTACTGACAAACAGTAGGGACGTTATAATATCAACCATTGAAGAACCCTATAAGTTATTGGATAAATTGGAACATACTAGATGGACAAAGAGTCACGCTCGTAAGATTTGTTAAGATTTCTATTTTGTAATGGACGGAAAGTAGTTAGTATTAAGAAACAATGCACTGCTTATGACTGGAGAACTATCACTGTTGTGTCCGATGTAGTACCAAGTCAGCCGACGCAGTGGCACAGTTAGACCAGGGTCTGCAATGTTTTCATGTAGCCATCAAACAAATGCCGTGTTTCTAATATTCAGTTGTAGATCCTTATAAGGTTGTATGGAGGGTACAAACCAGGGATTGGTCCGGCAAATCTACTGGGTGCGTGCCCCCCGCTACCCACCCAAAGTGTATGTTGTTGCCACTCAGTTGAACCGTCTCGCCGAGACGGTTCAACTGAGTGGTAACAACATACAGTTTTTATGAGAAATTAGAAAAGTTGTCGACAAAATATTTACTTTCCTGAGTATATATGAATTCCAAATGTTTCAATAAAAACATTTTTTTTTCTTTTTTTTATTGATCCGGCTTTCGCCGCGCCTGCCGGACCGGTTCTGACACCACTGAAAACTAATCAGGAACTCCACTGGAAACACATGTCATACTGGGTGTAATAGTTTCTTCAGTCACTTTGAATACTACAGCGGAACCTCTCTAAACACCGAGATAATATATGTGATCTCATTTTGAGAGGTTTCTTTGTAACGTATCTCAGATAATAATGCATGTTCATGATTGCAAACGATATAAGTATGTCCCAGAATGGCTTATATGCCTGATTTACTTTGGAACATCTCTGAACCGGACACCCTGGGAACATCCCAGGGTGTCCGGTTTAGAGATTTTTCACTGCACATATAGAGCACAGTAGACGGGTGTTTGCCGTTCGGTGTGCATCTACACAACGGAACACGCACGCGCAATGTCAAGCCAGTCCAGTTAATTCAAGACCAGGGGCCCGTTTCACTAAACTTCGTACGACTAAGATGTTCGTAAGTGTAAATTTCAATGAATGGATTTACATTTATTGAGCATAGGCTGTATATGCAGCCTATGCTCAATAAATGTAAATCCAATAATTGTTTACAAGAAAACATTGTTAATGCGAAATTTTACTGACTGTCATAGTTTTGCACTTGCGAACATTGTATTCGTAGTACGGAGTTTAGTGAAACAGCCCCCAGCATAGGATACATATACTACATATCAGAAAAATTACGGCAACTTCTTTCCGCAATAATTCTCTTGCCAAATAACGAAATTTATGAAATAACTATATATATATATACAATGTACATATACAATACTCATCTTCTGTTTTCAATCGCGGAAATATATACACGTTGGACAATGTACTCTGGGAACATGTCCTATACAGAAACTTATACAACCTGATACGTGCAGGTGCGGATCCAGGATTTCGGGTTAGGGGGGCGTAACTATTTTGCAATACTTGACTATATTATCGAACAAGTTTGCAAAATAGTCGAGATAGCGCTAGGGGGGTCCGGGGGCATTCCCACCCGGAAAATTTGGCAAATCTACATCGCATTTCCTGCGTTCTGGCGCATATTGGAGCAAAAATATTGACACTGTCACAGTATGTTTAGACATTATTTTTGATTGAAAACGTTTAAATTTTGAAACAATAAGAAAACGACCGAAAAATGCATGGAATACATGGCACTTGGCATGAAACGTGTCTTGTAACTTGTAAAAATCTTTACTCGGCGCGAGGGCGGCGAATTTTTAGCGAGAGCCGGGTCCGAAACACGCGATGTTTATAATTACAATGCCAGCCTGACAAAATGACTTGAGGATGTTTGCTAACACCGTTGCACCAGATCAGCTAACGCGTCCGCGCAGTCCGATCATAGCCCACATGTATACCGTTCGCCATTTAGTCAATACATTAGGCTAACGTACTGCAACCAGCCAGGAAAGCTCTTAGATAGATTATAATTCTACTGAGTGCACGTGCAATGGGCAAAAGACTACACTTGTTGCACATTTCACAAAGTCTCTTTCCCCTCCCCCCCCCCTCCCCCCCCCCCCCCACCCCCCCCCCCCCTGCATCGGCCCATGACGTGTGTGAACTATTCATAACGCAGTTAGTTTCCTCAGCGGGGTTGTCCATAATAGTTATGAAATATGCGATAACCTTTTAAGTAATTAGTTATTTTGTTCAAATTTAATGAATTTACTTTCATCGGTTTCAATACCATTGTTCGAAACACGCGATGTTTATAATTACAATGCCAGCCTGACAAAATGACTTGAGGATGTTTGCTAATACCGTTGCACCAGATCAGCTAACGCGTCCGCGCAGTCCGATCATAGCCCACATGTATACCGTTCGCCATTTAGTCAATACATGAGGCTAACGTGCTGCAACCAGCCAGGAAAGTTCTTAGATAGATTATAATTCTACTGAGTGCACGTGCAATGGGCAAAAGACTACACTTGTTGCACATTTCACAAAGTCTCTTTCGCCTTTCGTCCAGCGACCGGAGTAAGGCGGTTTGATTAATCCTGATAGCATGTCGTACATGCATTTTGTACACGATAATTCGTAACGACCTGTTTATGTATGTATCAGGCATGTTTTCATGTTTCTAAGGAATCGTATACTTGCATGTATTTTACGGATTATCATTAAGGAACAACGATTCCATGGCAATTTGTCCTTTGTTGCGTTTGAAAGATTTGCCACGGCACCTGCAGGGGTGCGTTTCACTAAAATTCGTACGACTAAAATGTTCGTAAGTGTAAATTTAGGATTGTCTGTAAATTTCAATTGATGGATTTACATGTTTTGAGCATAGGCAGCCTATGCTCAATAAATGTAAATCCAATAATTGTTTACAATAAATTATTGTTAATGTGAAATTTACAGACTATCATAAGCTTGCACTTACGAACATTTTAGTCGTAAGAAGTTTAGTGAAACGGGCCCCTGGCAACGGTGCTAACTACAGACCACAGCTGTGGTCTGTAGTTAGTACCGTTGCCAGGGGCCGTGTATATGGAAGGTAATACCTTGTTTATATGACCTTTTAATCAATTTTCACCATAAAATACGTGATATATATATAAGGTACTTATATGGGGAATGCCGACAGGTAACATGAAGAACGTGTTCGTGCTGTGGACCATACTAATTACAGTTGGTAAGTTGTTTTGTTGCCGTTGTGTGTTTTGTTTGTGTGTTTTTTATTGTTGTTTTTTTCTTATAAAATTAGTTTACCTCTGACTAGATCTGAATATATGTGCATAGAGTGTATATGCACAGTTGAATAACGTGACAAACGGTACAGATTTTTTTCTCTCAATCTGAGATGAAATGAGTGTGAAATCTAATTAAACGGATGCGGATTATTCATTTTTAATCTACCAAAACAGGGACTGTCCATAACATTTTCGGCGATTACCATTGCCTCTCTTGACTGCCTTTGTTTTGTTTCAATGAAATCCAGCGCAGTGAGAGGGCTGTAGGATATCTCCCCATGCGTTCTTCCAGTAATGGCATTGTTTTTCCGATATTCTGTGTTCACTATACTGTTCACCCACCCCTAGAGTTACCTCATCGAAATGGCATATAACTTTTGCAAATATAAGATCGCTAACTACAAATGTAGTATACATTGTATCTGTTTTACGCATTTATTCCTTGTTTGGTCGCTAACTGTTGAAGTCATCGTTAAAATAGTTGTACTTTAAAGGGTTTATACTCGGGGAGGACTATATAACCCCCTACTGTTCACCCACCCCTAGTGTAACCAGGGTTGCACTAGCGGTGGGTGAACAGTAGGGGGTTCTACAGCGCTAGCAGGCGCTTGTGTGTCACTGACCGTGAACATACTTAAACACAAATAAACAAGTGTCATACAGCCACACGCGCAATACATACGGCCTTTGCGACCCTTGTAGATCCAAATTAGACTTTGCATCTGCGAATTTCTCATTTCAATCAGTGAAGCAACTGGCTTGTTTCCAAAAACACTGTGTAGATTATATCATGTTGCATGACTTTGCTATCAGATCAGGCGCTAGATTGACCACAATTGACATATGTCCTCTTTACAATTATATAGTCAAATTGCATACTTATAATGTGGCTGTGACAGGAAAATTTGGATTCATTGGAACTGTTTGCCATTCATCACTGAAGCACATAGCATGCAATGCCATCTAGGAAAAAGTGCTCGTCTATTATTATATTATTTATTACATGAGCGACACTTTCAAACAATGAAATGTCGAATATCAGGCCACATGATTGTGGACATATCACATTTCGAATAACACTCTCGGACTCTTCTCGCGCAACGAGACGAGTCCGAGACTGATATTCAGGTGTAGCAGCATATGCAATCACGCAATCAAATCATATATGTGGTATCATAAAGTTCTCATTGCTGTAATATGGGTCATATAATAAAATAATTATTGTATAATGTAACAGGTCAGGAGTAATTGTCATAATGCCCATTTCTGCAGTTACATTCGGAATTCTGTTCAACTTGGTAAATCAGCGGAATTACAATTTACCTACATGTACCACATGGTGGAATTTGACACAAATTCCATCATGTTGTTGTAAATTGACACGCCCAGTGAGTAAATTTACTTTGCCTTCATCAATTCTCATAGAGCGACTCCTCCAGCTGACTGACGGTGCACTTCCCGTGTATATGTGGCCGCTGGACGCACAATACGGCAACGCCGAGGTCATCAATGGCGCGGTACAGAATCAAAGCGCATGCACTGCCGGAAACACGGGCATATCAACCGGTCACCCTGACCTTGGTTACAACGCTGTTCAGTTCTACGGAACGGCGGATTCTTACATGGATTTAACCCTTCCCATAAACACTATTCATACGAATATTGCACTTACAGTGTTTCTGCACGTAACGCAGCCATTATCTGGCACGATATTCCACTACAAGACGCAGGTGACATCAGACATGGAGTTGTATCTGCAGGAAATATTGATGTATGCAAATGCCACGTACCTCACAGTCAACTTTGTTGGTGAGAATTCGGTAGACTACGGGACGGTGAGCATCCCGCAAATTGAGGCGAAAAAGGCGGCACTGAATGCCCAATCGGACTGGATTCCGATAGCTGTCGTGCATGACCACGGCTCTGGCGAAATCCAAATTATAATTGACACTTTTACACTAGCGAAGGTAACGCATAGGAAATACCAGGCTGGTATTGTATTAGTTAATGTTGTATTGTTTTGAACAATTGTATTGTATTGTATTGTATTATATTGCATGCTACCCAGTGATTTACTGACATTCTGGAGGGATTTATTTCCTTGAAGAAAATATTTCCACCTAGACTTTCGCGGGACGTAATCGACGTAATAGTTTACCGCCATTTCTGGCGATTCATACGCTATCGTCAAAATTGTCTATTTTGACAACATTATAATCTTGTCTAAGAGCAAATTTCACATTTTTTGAAGAGCATATAATATACAATTTATTGCACTAGCATTTTGAAATACCTGATTCATTTCCCTTGACGTTTCTTTATCGGATTTCCAAACGTCTCGGGAAATAAATCCGGTATTTCAAAATCGTAGTTGAATAAAATGTATTGTATTGTATTGTATTGTAAATTGTATTGTATTGTATTGTATTGTATTGTATTGTATTGTATTGTATTGTATTGTATTGTATTGTATTGTATTATAAAATATTTAAAATAGATCATGTGTATTCCGAATATAATACGAGGTGTATTCCAATAATAATGACATTGATACATTATTTCGCTCAGATCGTGCAATCCATGTGTGAAAACACCGTGTACCGGTAGTGTAGTCATATACTCGTGTCACAGGTAAACAATCTCATACATTCACTGACCTCGGTGCAATGTACATGTCTTTATAGCGTACTCGCGACACTATATAGAAAATTACTGGCAATAGAGCTGAAAATGCGTTAGAGATTAGGGCCTATATAAAAGGAAGGTATCTGCTTGGTCTGAAGGCAAACGACATCCACCAAGAGGTAGGTGTGTACGATTTATGGGGAAGGTCAAATGTCCCTCAGAACAATATTTAGGTGGGTTGCTAAATTTCAGTCGGGACAGCAACAGTTGAAAGATGCTGCTCGTCCGTGTCGTCCTAAAAGTAGTGTAGAGAAAATTTGGGTTATTCTCAAAAACGACACTAGGTTGATTGTAAGGCCATATCGCGAATGACGAACATGTATTTAGCACGTGTTCATGGAATTTTGAAGAAACATCTAAAAGTTAGGAAGATAAATGCGAGATGGATACTCCATTTGTTGACAGCTGAGCAAAAGAACGCCCGGTTAACAATGGTTCTTATAATATAATTATCATCCATCATACAATAAAAAGGCTTTTGCAAACGTAGTTACTGGTGATGAGACCTGGATTCATTATTTTCAACCAAAACGGAAGGTCTCAAACAGAATTTGGCCACGAAAAATGCAAGACGCACAATCATTGCCAAAAGAACTAGACCAGTTAGGAAGGTGTTGTATGCAATATTTTTCACAAATACTGGTCCAGCCATACAAACCACGGTCCCAAATAAATGGATTACTACAAACGCCGTCGTCATACAACAGGTCTAAGATACGTACGCCTTCTCCACGGTAATGCTCCAGCTCACAAAGCACGTATTGTGGCAGAGTTTTTGCAGAAAGAAAAGGTTACAGTTCTTCCCCACCCAATTACTCTCCAGACCTGACTCCCTATGACTATTTCCTCTTTCCAAGACTGAAATATGACTTATCTGGAAAGAGCTACAACTCTAGGTCTGCCCTTGGGTCAGCCATTTATCAGTGTCTGGTGGGTATACCTCTTCAGGACTATGAAAAATGTTTTCAGAACTGGATCGAGAGACTCAATATGTGTGTTTTGTACAAGGGGGAGTATTTAGAAGGGACTCGTAAGATAACAAATAATCGCAAATACTTTCAGTTTTGTTATACAACATCTGATGACATCATTTGTGGAACACCCCTCGTAGGTTAAGGACCCGTTCTACGCCTGATTATTTGATTCAAAGATAATTAACTTCGTAAATGTGCTGGAATATATGTACATGTATAACATATATGTGAACACTGCCTCGTTGCTGTATCCTATACGGCACATGAAGTGGTGAACTCGGCCATCTTTGTGTGTTCAAGTCATCAGCCACTTTCAACTCAGCTGGCGTTTGACACAAAACGCAAAATGTTAAGTAGAACATATGATATAATGTATCTAATCACATGTAAAAAAGCCAAGAGATATCAATTATATTACACCAAACAGTAAAATATGTCAGTTTTGTGGACAGGTTTGTGCCTGTGTTTTCAACAACATTACCCACCATTGTAAATAGCTTCATAAACAGAAAATCGCACAGAGTATCACTTTTACCTGGCAAACCACATAACATACATGTATACTATATATACCCACTACTGTACTCTGTTATTTGCTATCAATTCCAGTGACATGTAAGCAGTTACCTGAGTGTATTGTTCCTGGTGTCTACTCACATACCATGCGAGTAAATATGGCTTTACCTATAGGTAACATGTACACTAACAATATGTTGTGCATCGGATTGAAGTGTTTACACATCAAAATATATTTTAAGATTGATGGGGGAAATGCTCTGATATCTCGTCTTTTGTATAGTTTACTGGCATAATATTTAAAGTACACTGTTGTCATATCTGTCTATGATGTATTGTACCAAATGTTATTGTCATATTATTTGCAGTATGTGTCAAACGCTCGAAGTGGTGAAACTGTATGATGATTTGTACACACAAATATGACGAAGATGGCTACTCAGTGTACCATATAGTATACAGTAACAAGACAATATTCAAATATGTTATATTCATATATCACATCACTCTTATGAAGCAATTATCATTGAAGCCAAGTGTATCTATAGATGACCTAATACCTTAACCCTTTGAACCCGAAAGCCCGCTATATCGGTTTATGCAAACAGTGCAGATCCAGATGAGCCGGCTCGTAACGAGCCGTCTCATCAGAATCTGCACTGTTTGAAAGTAATTTTCATATTTTTGAGAACAACAAATACCCCCTTTTTATAAATGGAATAGTCTGGAAATCATTTTGCGATGATTGGCTTGGTTGCAAAATTAACATATCGCAGCCCATTCAGTTACTTAGGATGCTCCTTAATCTCAGGTGATGGGCGAGAATATACTTTTTCTCAGTCTGTGGCTCAAACTTATACGGAACCGCCTATGTTAATCTTGCCCAGATTATCAACGTTTCTCAACATCTATTGGCAATGCCAACTCGCAATCAAGCAATGTGATTGTCTGAGCCTGGCTGTTACACAGATAAGGCTCAGCCAATCAAGCTGCATGCTTCCAAGCACAATATAGTGAATATACAAGTATTTTGAAATAAAGAAATTGACAAATGTTGGCAAGGACAGCGCAGAAATGGGGCTTACGGGTTTTGTGACCAGTTTAGATCCGGATGAGCCTGTGCATCCGCAAAGTCTGATCAGGATCTGCACTGATCGCCATTTCATCAACGAAACACCCCTCGTGCTACTAACAATATAACTGTATATCATTAATTATCAGGCTACATGAGTGTGCTATTTGATCAGGAGCTACACTGGTCACAAAACCCACAAGCCCCATTGTTCCAGTCACAGCCACATTTACTCACAGGTGGACAACGGCTTCACGAGCAAAGTTTTCTTCGCCCAACCTGGCGTCCTTCGCCTAGGGGACAGACAAAGGACTCCGAATGACCCGTTTAAGGGTACGATCACGTGTGTCCAGCTATACGACTCCAAGTTTACCGACCTTGCTGTAGCTCTCGATGAATGTAAACCCGTCAACTGGCAGATCGTGCCCACCACAGGTAATGTGCCGCGCTACATGTGGATGTGGCTGGATAAATGGGGCTTATGGGTTTTGCGACCAGTGTAGATCCAGATCAGCCTGTGCATCTGCACAGTCTGATCAGGATCTGCACTCTGTTCGCCATTCCATCAATGAAACACCCGTTATGCTTCTAATAAGCAATTTAGGTTGCTATCAGGCTACAGGAGTGTGCTATTTGATCAGGAGCTACAGTGAACCTCTCTAAACCGGACACCCTGTGAGGTCCCCAGGATGTCCGGTTTAGATATGTTCCACTGTAAATTGGGCATATGACAAAATATGGGATATACTTATGTATTTTGCAATCATAAACATGCATTATTATCTGAGATGCGTTACCAAGAAACCCATCAAAATGAGATCACATATCGATGGTCTAGTAACATAAGGTCGTAACTGCTATGCTAAAGCATAGCAGTTACGACCTTATGTTACTAGACCATCGATATACGTTATTGATGTTCGGTTTAGAGAAGTTCCACTGTACACTGGGAATACATGCCATATGCCTCTATTCTCCAGTCAAAGCTGTGGATGGAGAAATGGTGCTTATGGAATGTGCGGCCAGTCTAGTTCCTGAGCTGCTTTCGCAATCGTGTAGTTTGATAAGGATGTATCATGTGTGTTGGAAGCAGGACATATGTTTCACCGACTGAATGACGAACAGATGCGCAATCTGATCTTGGGTTACACTGGACATATGTGGAGGTGACTGGCGAAATGGGGCTTATCCAGATCTGATCAAGATCTGCACTGTTCGCCATTCCATCAATGAAACACCCGCCATGCTTCTAATAAGCAATGTAGGTTGTTATCAGGCTAAAGGGGTGGGCTATTTGAGCAGGAGCTACACTGGTCATAAATCCCATAAGCCCCATTTATACAGGCACAGCCACATATATTTTCATAAGCTCCTCCAGCAGCCCAATAAGGAGCTGTGCTGTTTTTGGCGGGTATTTCAATGACTGAACGACGAACAGTGGTGATTGGCGGATGTGCAGCCTGATGTCGGTCTCAAATTCGTAAATGCCTGCAAATTTAGGATCGCCTGGAAATTTCAATTCATGGATTTGCATTTATTTAGCCTATGCTCAATAAATTTAAATCAATAATTGTTTACAAAAAAAACAATATTAATGTGACATTAAAATTGTACAGACTATCATACTTTTGCATTTACGAACATTTTAATCGTACGAAGTTTAGTGAAACGACCCCCAGTTAGTCAGTGACACATTATATTCCCTTTAAAAAATATGTCATGGACCATCAACATAATTAGCATTACAAAATAAAATCAATATTTGACCAAATTTCACGAAATAAAAAGAAGGCTCATTGTTAATTTTTTCTTTAATTTAATATTATCGAGAAAAATGTTGTTTTTTAATTGTTTATATAGCCGTAAAATTTGGGCAGCTTTCGTGAAACAGACACTAGTTAAATCATTATGCACTTTGCGTTAGAAACGCCAAATGGATGCGGGGAGGGGGGTATTGATTGCCCTTGACGGTCCATCCGTCGAATTAAAAATACGATTTAAACTAAAATATCGTGTCATATTCGCGTACAAAAATAAGCAACAAACGATAATCGTGTCTATGCATTATCGTTGTAACAAGACAGTCGTTCTCCATTCGTTTTCGTTTCCTTACTTCGGGATCCTTCAACAAATCGTCACTAAAAACGACGCCCTTTCAGTACTGCTATGCTATACATTATTCACGAAAGAGACACATAAAGAATAGTAGGTTAGTGCCGTGAATGGGAAAAAATATCTGGTAAGGCTTAGGAAACGGGATGGGCGAGGCTCTGCCGAGCACATCCCGATTCCGTGCCGCGCCAGATATATTTTCCCATTCACGGCACTAACCTACTATTCTATTAATCCCGTCAACACTACAAATGACAATAACATGCAAAAACATAACCCCAGCCACCGCACATATTCATACGCAGTGATTAGGTTGTATTGACAGGATATCAAACATGTTTCACGGCACCGTGTTTCACGGCACATAGGCACTGTGTTGACGGGATAAATAATTATATATATTTTGTACTACTATCCAGAGCCAGCTATTTAATATTTCAGCGGCGCCTCCATCATCGTGTATAGGATACACAGGCTACTTCGTGTTGTCCGGTAGGGACAAAATCCCCGACCAGATGCACGCTACCCACTTAATGACATCAACGGTGACGTCAAGTCGTCAATGTGGAGATCTCTGCCTGAGAACGAGCGGCTGTGTTTCGTTCGCCAGTAACAAGGGAAACAACTCGTGTCATCTTTACTCTCGCGATTACGCCGCTTGTCTTCAAAGCGAAGTTGGGACAAATTATTATGTTAAAAAGCTTGTCGATTGTTGAAGGTTTATTTTACACTGTCGCTTGCCGTGTTAGCTGTGTTAAAATTGCAATACAGTGGAACCTCTCTAAACCGGACACCAAGAAAACGCCTGTGATTGTATGTTTAGTGAGTTTCTTGGTCATTTATCTCAGGTGATATTGTCCGTTCGTGATCGCATAGCATTTTGCACATTATGTAGATCCTGCCAGATGTCAGCAGGGTATTACGCTATAAATCAACACGATTTGTAGATATATCCTTCTGATTTATTACACAATTTTACCTGTTTTGTCAATAATGAAATATTTTGAACTTGACGTGTCACATACAGTGGGGTCAGCGTGTAAGTGCACACACGAACGAACACGACAGGTTGAATCGATTCTTCGCAAAACGACAGAAGTTTTGGCGAAAATACAGAGACCACCAAATGCAGCTTAACAAGACGCGTTTGATGCGCCATATATTATCAGAATCCGTTACGTAATAATTACACTATAAAAGAATACGTTCTTTGAGTCCGATGGATTCTGGAAATTTCAGTACTTGTTGTTGTTGTTGTTAGTACCACGTGATCATACACCTTGACATTGTATGCAAACCGATACTACAATCTGTAATATTGTTCTAATATCTAATATAATATGGCGCCACAAACAACGATGCACGATCAATAATAATAAAGTCGCTTACGATAATTACGAGCCGAGTTCACTGCCACACTGGCAACCCTGCCAGAATTACGAGACGAAACATGGTTTGACAGCACTTGAGAATCATTTCCATTGGAAATGATTCTCAAGTGCTGTCAAAACATGTTTTTCGTGAGAACAATGGAAAATAAACGGCAGACGACAATTTGTTTTTTCAGCAGTATAATGGTTAAAGGTACATGCCCACTCAGTAGGCCCAAAATATTCTCGATATCAGTCATAATCTGAGACATTTTCTAGCAAAATAAACATTCATTCACTATTTCCCCACGTATTGATTGACATTATTATACATTTTATATCGGACGAAAATTGCCACACTGATATCAGCGGCGATAACCGTGGTTCCTTAAAATGTTAACGGGCATTACTATTTATTTTCTGCATTCATGTTTTAATGTGCAATGATCATACTTTATAATCTGCCGAAAATGTTATTTTTTCAGGTGAACCATTTGGTTTGAACAATATGTATTGATAAATGTACATTGTATGCATGTTACATAGCAAAATACAGTGATTTGAAAACAAGCTAGTAGCTTATATAAATTCATCTCCCTACACTATATACGACACTGTAACGTACAAATCATATGTAGTGCGCAATACATAGAGGATATTCATATTTTTGCAACGAATAGGACATATATGTTCATCGAGTGGTGTGAGATGTCCATATTTCACGAGTGCCGTTAGGCACTCGTGAAATATGGACATTTCACACCAGGAGATGAACATATGTCATATTCGTTGCAAAAATATGAATATTATATTTATTATATACCGTTCCATGGAAATTATCAGTTTTTTAGACTGTATACGGTATTTGCAGCCTATTTAGTAGTCCGGCACTGCAGGTGCGCGTTATGAATATAGATAGCGGAAGTAGTCGTATTTTCACCGGAAGTTGTTTATTTCATCGATGAGAACATATGACTTTTATTTACATCATCGTATATACTATGTATTTCATGGGTAGGTATATAATAAAATATACAATTTTAACTAATACTATTGTTATAAATGTAAATAGAGTTGGAGAAGAAAAAATATAATGAAAAATAAAGTGATTATGGTGGTGAAAACTTATCGGGAAACCTCAGTCAACTGTTTGCCATTCCTGAGTATCAGTACCGTGCGCCGTACCATCCGGGGCCGCCGGCGCGACGTATGATGGGACGATGTGTGTTTTTCCCCGGCAATGCATCTTGGTATGGCATATAATGAAGACTATAATATAATTAAAACCGCCTTGTGGCTGTAATAAATTTGTGAACTTGTAGGAACACGTGTTTGTTTTGCTCTAATGAAAGGTGCTCATTTCCGTTCAGAAGGTTATCAGCAATGACTGGACATTCTAGCCCAGCTAAATAGCGTTGACGTTGTGGTGAACCATTTAATTAGTATAAATAATTAAAAGCTATCATG
Source organism: Conchocele bisecta (assembly GCA_029237695.1). Lineage (NCBI taxonomy): Eukaryota > Metazoa > Mollusca > Bivalvia > Lucinida > Thyasiridae > Conchocele > Conchocele bisecta. Next base: position 129,766,385 of record CM055266.1, read on the forward strand.
CCTGATTTGCATATGAAAATAGCCTGATACACCGCGAGTCACTATCGGTAAAATAAATATTACTAAATGATTATATCTGTATAGCGGGCACCCGTAATTTTTAGAACTGATGGAATAGTGACACAAGTATACACTTATTTAATTCCTATAAAGAACATGTTGTGCCTACTGAGTGGGCATGTACCTTTAACCATTATATTGCTGAAAAACAAATTGTCGTCTGCCGTTTATTTTATATTTTCCATTATTCTCACGAAAAACATGTTTTGACAGCACTTGAGAATCATTTCCAATGGAAATGATTCTCAAGTGCTGTCAAACCATGTTTTTATACAGAATATTTTTTACAAAATATTAAACAACAGACGACAATTTTCCGTTCCCGCATTCTAAGGGTTAATAAGCTAGATGTACACATTAAAATACACTACCGTCTGCGCTAATCTTGCCAATAGTTGTCAATATTTTTATTCCCAAATACTTGAATATTGTGCTTGAAATCTAGCAGATTAATCGGCTGAGCATGAACTGTAGCAGATAATAAAATGTCTTGATTGCGATTTCCATTGTCAATACATGTTCAGACACGTTGATAGTCTGTGCAAGATTGACGCAGGCAGCTGTGTATAAAAAACATTATTATTGTATGCCATCAATATATACAGTCTATATAGACAACGATATGCTCTCTCACTGTATGGGAGGAACGTAAAACTTCATTTCGCTCTAACAACAACATCTATGTTATTATAATGAACATATGCATGCATATTCCGGTTTAGATATGTTTCACTGTACTACAGTGGAGCCCCCCTAAACCGAACACCCTCGTGACCCCATTGTGTCTAATTTAGATGGATTTCAATGTAATTTGTGTTATTGTCCTGTCTGTTCATAACAGAAAAAGACAGAAATGTATCGAGTGCTTTATTACAGTGTAACCTCTCTAAGCCGGACACCCTGGGGACCTCCCAGGGTGTCCGGTTTAGAGAGGTTTCACTGCAGTATGGCTATATCTATTCTGTCGAGTCATAACGTGCAAACGGAACATATTCCTCCTTATGTTTCCTTGTATAGGCATGATTCATCTCGACGTGCGAGTCATCTTCTGTCTTTCTGCCAAGAACAGCCAACGACCTCCGCCGACTGGAATATAAACATCACACTCGGGAACCCTCGGACCATTCCGTAAATCGACGCCGTTTTATGAAAAGTAGTGCAAAAAAGAGTCCACCTATTTAGTTGCCATGTCAAGGACCAATGGCTGCCTGTAGTGTTCTGGATGCTACTGAACAAGTTCAATTAGACTGCTTCTGAGATAGTATGACCATTTGTGTGCAAATTGACTGTTTGATTAAAAGAAATATTGCGCCTTTCTACATACTGTAGACGTGTAATTTGGCTTGTGATCGTCAAAATTGCTCATGTCATTCAGATCGCGATGACATATTTCCCAATAGTTCAACCTATTGTTTTCTATTCAGAATGTTGTACCAGAGTGTCTGGTGAGTACATTGGTATACATCTCTATTGTATTAAACTTTTTTTAAACTTAGTTTAAAAATCCGACAAAAATGCTTTCATGTGTGAAAGAAGGAAACTCTATGCGTCCGTGATACCTTATTATCGATGCCATATTGTATTTTGTACTTCGCGGGACGTTTTAGCGAAACGGAACCCGGAATAATGACTGTCGGCACAATGATAACTAACACTCGTCTTCAGTGTATATACTCACGTGGTGTCCGAACGTTTCCGAGCCTGAATGTCCGATGTGACGTACTCTATGACGTCATGTTTACAATAGATTTTAAAATCTTCCTAACAACCCGGCGGATTTGATGATATATAGCGCACTAAAGACGAGGACTTATTTGTTTCATGCGTGCATTAAACGTTCTTTACAATAACTTATAACTTTCACGAAGAATCGAATACCCTTTATATCTTACTTTTACGTTCTCTAGATTTGTATTTTTACATTGACGGTAACTGATTCTTCGTCAAAACGACCGAATATGAGCTTAACGTTAAGTAAACAATACATGACAACCTGTTTCGCATTTGCTGCAGTGTTTCATAAAAAATATAAAGTTATGAAAGGAGATAATAATACGATAATTACATTTAAAATATGACGTCAAGCCGTTCGGCAACCACGTGATCATACACCCTGGTCTGGCGACATGTGTGTGGAGTTCTATAATAGGAGGGGCATATTCGAGGTTTTACTGAGACAGCGAGTATAATGAAACCTGCCAGAATATCTTCAGAACATCAGGCCTAACTGAAACGTTGTGATGGTGTACGTGTACACCTATCTTTGAATTAACGTATATATTAAACGACAAAACGAAGAAATTATGCAACAAATAAATTATGTCCGTAAATCCAAACGATATTCTATAATAAACCTGTATCCACAAATCAGGGAAGCTGTACTACTGCTACGTCATAGACATTATTTTTACAGCGCCACCTCACGCCAGTAGGTCGCAGTAACAGGCGAGATAAGCGATGACTAATTCATTGCCTGGCTCAGAATAGGTGTCAGACACGGTGCGATATAAGAAATCTCAATATCACGATTAATACAAACGAACCGGAAATCGGTTATTAAGGTCGCTTTTGTTGTTTTTAGAGCATTTTGGAGAAAATAAGTGATATTTGACCTTTAAAGACCACCTGCCTGTATGTTGGTATTGGCAAACACTGTAGATCCATATGAGCTGGCTCGTGACGAGCCGTCTCATCAGGATCTGCACATTTTGCAAATAATCTTAATATTTTTTAACACACACACCCTTTTCATGAATGGACTAGTCTGAAAATATATGCCGTAGGGGTGAAAGGGTTAATGTGTTTTGCTTTATTGGGTAGTTCTAGTACACTTGAATGGAGATATAACTCGCATGTCAGTATATTTCACACAGAGCCTGCATTCAAATGTATGACAGATGCTGCACTCCGCACCGGCGTAAAATATTTCTCGTCGAAAAATGAACCGGTTTCCTGACGAGATGCCGCTCAGCTCTACTTACACACATAGCAGAAACACAGCTTTTGTCTAGTAACCGACCCAAGCAATTTGGGCCGGTTACTAGACGAAACTGTGTTTATGCAGTATCGCCTGCATGTGGCTGAATTGTAATTCGTCAGAAATCCGGTTCCAACTTCGAAAACAGTCTATGCCTGTCGCGGAATGCAGCACCAGTGTGTATGGCACATTAACGCTTACTACGCGGAGTTAAATTGTGTCGTCTGCTGGAAATGTTTTATTTTCAATATTTCTCGACAAAAACCTGTTTTGACAGCATATGAGAATCGTCTCCACTGGAGACGATTCTCATGTGCTGTCAAACCCGTTTTATTCTGTTATGAATTAAGGCAAAATTAAAAACAGCAGACGACAATTTCCGTCTACAGCGTAGTTAGGGTTAATGTGATATATATATACTCACCGGTACCATATAACCATTCCGCCACCGATGGTCACCATGGCAACGACAACGCCACATAGAGACACCACCATGGCCACGTGGTCTTTTATCCACGACTGGGTAAGGACACGTAAACAAACTATATATCCATATGTATGTATGTACAGGGTCCCAATGATACATGTAGTCTTCGGACCCAGTACATATAAATGGCTAAATATTTTGTTTTAAATACCTGGAATGGATCTTGAAATGTTATTTTGCAACCAATCCAATCGTCGCAGAATGATTTTCAGACTAGTCCATTTATGAAAACAGGATGTTTTTGTTCTAGAAATTATGAAAATGAATTGCAAAAAGTGCAGATCCTGATGAGACGGTTCGTCACGAGCCGTCTCATCTGGATCTACACTGTTTGCCAATACCACAATACAGGCCTGTGGTGTTGAAAGGGTTAAAGGTACATGCGCACTGAGTAGGTACACAATGTTCTGTACATCATCTGAAACAATTTCTGGCAAAATAAACATTCATTCACCATTACCCCACATATTGATTGGCATTATTATACATTTTATATCAGACGTACATTTCCACACGGATATCAGGGGCAATAACCGTGTTTCCTTATAATGTTATTTCCTAATAATGGAATGATGCCACAAGTATACTCTTATTTAATTCCTTTAAAGAACATATGAGCCTAATGAGTGGGCTTGTACCTTTAACCATGTTTATCCCGTCAACACAGTGCGTATGTGCCGTGAAACATTTTTGATATCCAGTCAATACTATTTTTGCATTTTACAGCAATTTGTAGGTGTTGACGGGATAAATAGAATAGTAGGTTAGTGCCATGAATGGGAAAAAATATCTGGCGCGGCACAGAAACGGGATGTGCTCGGCAGAGCCTCGCCCATCCCGTTTCCTGAGCCTTGCCAGATATGTTTTCCCATTCACGGCACTGACCTACTATTCTCTATGTATGTACTGGGTACATGTACTATAATAATTTTATTCTTGGAACCTAGTACTTACATATGGCTAAAGCGTTTGGTTTAGCCATATGTATGTACTGGTAGTAGAACTATTTAGCCATATTTATGTAATGGGTCCCATGAATTGAAGAATTTTTGGTACACAGTACCTAAAATAGTTTTGCAGTAACTATCCAGCACACAATTACATACATATACAAATAGTCTTGGTATGTAAGAGTGCGCTGAAGTTGCTGTATCGTGGCATTACGTTATAGAATAATAACTACATTCTCTCCCAGTGTGTACATGTAGGTGTATAGCCAAGGAGTCACTGATATGAGAGTTATCATCATAAACATGGATTTACCTACATCATTATAGTATCATTATATTTGTGTTAGTGATGATGAACAAGAAATGGGCATGTTGTGATATAATCAAACATTAATTAATTACGCTTTACGTGCACATTAATTAATAGAAGTATAACTAATACAGCTATTAAACATTACGCATGACGGGGGAATTTGAACGAAAGCTATCGATAAGTATAGCATTGTCGGCTTCAAGTAACAAATAACCAAAGCCACTAGAAGACATATACTTACTTTGGACGGTGTATGTTGTGCGTTTTGTGGCAACAAACATGACTTCAGTTGCGCTGTTGTCATGTCACTGATGGCCGTTTGTATGTCTACCCTCGTCAGAACCCTTCCGTCACAGGACACTGTGAAGGCCACCGTGTTGTTCCTATAATAAACAGTATACAGTTATTTCATGGTCATTCGGTGAACATTCATAACTATTGTCCCGATGTGCTGTGGACAACTCCATGCACTATTGCCCAGAGGCCGAAGGCCAAGGGCAATAGTGCATTGTGTCGTTCACAGCACCGAAGGGCACTATGTTTTGACTGTTCCCCTAATGACCATGAACTAACTGTTTTATTACTCAACCTGTTGTATACTGTATGTGATACAATGAATGTTCTTTTGTGGTGCGGAGCATCGACGGACCGATATCAATTGCGTAAAATGTTAGGACCTAATTTTCGACAAAACGAAATGATTTTCTGCGATGAAAACAGTTTTGTCTATTCCACGGGCACGCGGAACTATTGCCCAGGCACGTCAAACGCCAGGATATGAGTAAAAACTATGAATATAGGGAGTTGGGTAATCATGTCAATTGAACCACGCCCTAACCACGCCCTTGTGATGCCGTTTACATCTGCATTCATGGTGATGCACTCGGCACCGTCGTAAAATGTTACACGTGGAAAAATACACCGTTGTCCTGACATGATGTCGCTCAGCTCTACTTAGAGCTATCGCATAAACGCATTATTTGTCTAATTTCTTGCGAAAGTTACTAGACGAAAATGTGTTTATGCCATATATTATGCATGTAGCTGAATGGTAAGTCATCAGGAATCCGGCGCCCATTTCGACGTGAAACATTATACGCCGCCATAGAGTGGAGTACCAGTGGTAGTACGAGTACATGTACATGTATTTTGCTAATCCACAGTTAGATCCACGGTTCGTCCGCTTGTACGAGAAGATAATCCGCGAGCTTTATCGATCGTACATGTGGACGAACGTGGTCTAACTGTGTTATCACATCCTCATGTCCATACTTTGCCCATGTGCTGTGTAAACGCAGAAAGAAAACTCGAAAATGTATCAAAGCTGAGATAATCGGCATTAGTTAAGCGTATTGTGCCTATGTCGCTAACGTCGATTGATAACGCAATGCTAAACTTTAGTTGCATGTACGTTACGCACAGCATGTTGGATGGCATAATATATATTCTGAGCATCACTTGACAGTAACATCGATTGACAGTATAATGAGAACTATGAAATTGTATTTTATTACATTTTGTGAGTATGCACTGTAATGTATGGAAGCGTCCTGGTGCCAATGCTAAAATATGTTTTATCTCCTAACTCCTAATTATGATATACTAAGTCCTAATTAGGAGATATTAACTCCTAATTAGGAGTTAGTATCTCCTAATTAGGAGAAAATATATTTTAGCATTGGCACCAGGACGCTTCCATAGTAATGAACGAAGCATTGCATAATGCTTGTTCTATGCATATTTTAACAGACAATTAAATAGAAGCATAGCTAAGTTTATTATTTAGATTATTATTACAAAATCTTGAATGTAATTAAACGCCTCATTTTGAAATGTATTCATTTAGTCATTTGTCAGCAGTGCATGTACCTGTGTGTATTTAATGTGTGGCTGTGATTGGTGAAATGTTTTTTTAGGTTTTGCGACTAGTTTAGATCCAGATCAGCCTGTACATTCGCACTGTCTGATAAGGATCTGCACTGTTCGCCATTCCATCAATGAAACACCCGGCATGCTTCTAACAAGAAATATAGATTGTTATCAGGCTACAGCAGTGTGCTATTTGATGACGAGCTACATCGCTCACAAATCCCACAAATTCTCCAGTCACAGCCACATATATAGCAGTCGGTACTTACTCCTGTATATTCAGGTGAACAATATACACGTGTATATCGCGGCTTCCTTCACAGTCCTTACTGCCAAGCAAGTGTCTAATTCCTCGAGTGAACGTGTCTACGTCATCTGGTCCAACGTCCAGCGGCAAAATGTACGTGTCTGAGAAAAATGTAGTTGCGAACAGTAACTCTTGCAATCTACTCCCGTACCGTCCGTAGCCACGGACGGTACGGGAGTAGATTGCAAGAGTTACCGAGGCTTTGATGAACCGAACAACTGTAACCAAAAACAGTTTGCGTTATCCGCAAGCGGGCGCGAAAAAAACGGTGGCTGTGACTGAAGAAATAGGGCTTATAGGATTTGAGACCAGTGTTACTCCTAATCTAATAACACACTGATGCCGCCTGGTGACGATCTATATTCATTGTTAGAAGCATCACAGGTGTTTCCTTGAGGGAATGACGAACAGTGCATATTTTTATCAGACTGTGCGGATGCACATGCTGGTCTGGATATACACTGGTCGCAGAAAACACGTACACTCCATTTATCCAGCCACATACACAAATAGTGCCGATAGTTTAAGTAGTTCGATGTCACAGTGAATCTTACTGCGATAGTTTCTCAATTATGTCAATGCACCGAATACCGCATAAACGAGTATTTTGTTTTGTTTGCTAGTTCATTATGGTAATGAGAGATGCATACCGTCTATTTTCATTTCTTACTGTATTTAATTGCGATATGAAACAGCTAACATTATATGAGACACACCATGCGATTTTGTACCTCCGGACATCTACGTAATTTCACTCAATACGTTTACCAGATTTACAATATTTTTCATAAATAAAGTCAAAAGTCGACAAAGTTTTCAGAGTACATGCGGAATATAAGTCTGCATGTACTCTGCATATTTTGTCAACTTCTGACGTCATTTACGTCCGACGGTACAAAATCACATGGCGTGCCTCATATGTAGTACTCATTTAGAATAAGACACAATGAAAAGAATGTACAATTAAATTATTCTTAATAAGTAACTTTGTAATGGCATATGCAACTTAAAGTCGTGTCATAAATGCATAAACGTGATTTCATAGCATTTTGGATATGATAAAGATTCGGGGTATTATTTGACAAAACTGACCCTGTGTTGTCGTCGTTGGTTCCGTGTCTGGTATATATGCGAGTCACCGTGGTTCGATTTGAAGTTCTATCAATGTAACTACGGGAATGTTCCAGAGTATTTTGGTGATTTTCTGTTGTTCCGCGCACTGTTGAAGCCTCCATATTGCCACTGGGGTGCTCTGTGCTGTGCGGATGGTGATTTATTTGTGTTCGGTGCACAGTGGGCCCCCCTGTTGACGTTATGCTATTTACTGGTGCTGCACTCTCCGCGCCGGTGTGAGTTGTTTCACGTGGAAATGAGCGCCGGATTAATGACGAATTCCCATTCAGCTATATGTAGAAGATACTGCATAAACATTTGTTTTCGTCTAGTAACCAGCGCAATAAATTTGCGCCGGTTACTAGACGAAAACTGCGTTTATGCGATACCTATATGTAGAGCTGGGTGATATATCGTCAGGAAACCGGTGCATTTTTCACATTTTTCACATTAACACCGTTTTCTTGTAAACAATTACTGGATTTACATTTATTGAGCATAGGCTGCATATGCAACCTATGTTCAATAAATGTAAATTCATCAATTGAAATTTCCAGACGATCCTAAATTTTCACTTACGAACATTTTAGTCGTACGAAGTTTAGTGAAACGGCCCCCTGGTCTGTTGGTGATGTTGCACCAGTATGCTTACCCGTAGACTTGGATGACGTGGATACCGTTGTGGAGATCGTTGGCATAGTCACTGTCGACGAGCGTGTTGAAGACACAGAATAATACTTATATAACACCAGTCAAGTGTCTGTTGATATTAAGTTATCCGAGTCGGCTAGGAAACGCGTAGGAATTTCTCGGATCGCCGACTAATTCCTACCGTTTCCGAGCTGAGCCAAATAAACTATATATCAAAATACACGAGTACTGTAGTATGTTTATCAGGTAACGTTGGATGCGAGTGGATGTGTAAATATAGCATGGCTTTCTTTGAGAAGAACGCAGGCTTGTTTTCTTTGCGTCATTACACTGACGTAATTCTGTAAAGTCACGTGACGCATTTAGACCAATGGAGGCTCAGAGAAAGTAGTTGTGACCCGGGCGGATATCGAATCTATTCAATGCAGAATACAATACAGTGGAACCTCTCTACATCGGACACCAAGAAAACACATGTGTTCTTATTTTTCATGAGTTTCTTGGTCATTTATCTCAGGTGATAATGTCTGTTCATGATCGTATAGCACACAACTATGCTTCAGAATTATACAATGCCTGATTTACAGTGAAACCCCTCGAAACCGGACACCCTGGGGACTTCCCAGGGTGTCCGGTTTATAGAGGGTTCACTGTAATTTGTTATCAGCCAGTGTGTATTTAGTAAATGGATAGCGAGTTACCTGATACATGTTGCTGATTGGTTGTTGTATGCTGAGATTCATTTGTGATATGTGTAGATCTGGTAGACGGCGTAACACTATGTGTTGAACTGGTAGTCATTGTAGTCACATGTAACTGTGAAGTTCTATTTGATGCAGTTGATGCACTTGTTGTCAACTGTGATGTACGAGCAGTAAGTGTACTTACAGTGTTTGTTGATACTGTAACTGCATTTGTAGTTACTGTTATTTTGTTTTGGCAGTTTTTACCCTCAAACTTGTCAGCACAATTGCATACAAAGCTGCCATTTAAATTAATACACGCAGCGTTATTGCGACATATATTTGGTAATATCGCGCATTCATTCACATCCATTGTGCAGTTTACGTATGTCCATCCTTCGTCACACTGGCATGAGTATCCGTGAAGATCGTTGATACAAGTTCCATTGTTGCTGCACGGTGACGATCGGCACATGTTCATGTCGAGTTCACAGTTGCTGCCGGACCAGTCATGCGAACAGTGGCACACGTAGCTTCCTTGTGTATTCTCGCAGCTACCGTGAACACATGGTGTGGACAAACATTCATCGACATCGGTTCCACACAGATACCCGGTCCAGTGATCGGTGCAGGAACAATTAAAGGAGCCATTGTAGTTATGGCATGTGCCGCCGTTCCTGCAGGGATAGACTTCACACTCGTCCATGTCCGCATCGCAGTGGGCTCCTGTCCACGATGAAGGGCATGCACACGTGTAGTCACCCTGTATACTCTGGCACGTGCCTCCATTCTCACATGGGACACTGGCACACACGTTCACATACTCGGAACATGTATTCCCCTTCCACGTGCTGTGGCATTGACAGGTATAGCTTCCATTGGTATTGACACATGTCCCGTTATGCAAACAAGGGCTGCTATTGCACTCATTTATGTCAGTTAAACAGTGTTCCCCACGCCACCCCAGCTGACAGTCACAGCGATAACTGCCAACCGTATTGTGGCACGTTCCATTATTCTTACATATAATTTGATTACTAGAGCATTCGTCTATATCTTCATCACAGCGCGGTCCGGTGTAACCGCCGAAACAGGAGCAATGGAAGCTGGCATTGGTGTTGGTACAACTACCGTTGTTACAGATGCCAAAGGTCACACACTCGTCTATGTCATTATCACAGGTGGCACCATTCCAGCCGGAATGACAACGACAGTCATAGCCGTATGTAGTATCAATACAATACCCATGGTTACAGTGTGTACTGTTACATGCCATGATCTGTTTCCGGCAATGCGGACCGGTCCAGTCGCTAGGGCACAGGCAGTTAAAGCTTCCATTAGTATTTAAACACGTGCCTCCATTTGCACATAAACCATCATGATGTCTACGGGTACATTCATTTACATCAACATCACAATTTCTGCCCTCCCAACCGAAATGACAACTACAATTATATGAACCGGCTTCATTAAGACATACTCCATGTCGACACAGTGATTTATTCAAGCATTCATTTATGTCACTTTGACAATGGGCTCCTGTCCATCCAGATGGGCACGCACAATGAAATGCGCCCATGGTATTCACACACGTTCCTCCATGCTTGCACAAGATGGCTCTCGATACCTCGCACTCATTGACGTCCTGGTCACAATGTCCACCATCCCATCCAACGTAGCATGTGCATGTATAACCACCTATTGTATTGTTGCACATGCCGTGTCCACACACGGTGGGGTCTAAGCATTCGTTGACATCATGTTCACAGAGATTTCCTTTCCAGCCACGTTGGCATTGACATATATAACTTCCCGGCGTATTTATACATCTTCCTGCGTGTTCACAAACAATTCCTGTAGAACCTCCACATTCGTCAATATCCTCTTCGCAAGCATCTCCCGTATAGCCGTCATTACAGGAGCAATTATATCCGCCATTATAGTTCACACAGACACCATAACCACATATAATTATATCTGTACACTCATTTATATCATCAACACAAGTCTGCCCGGTATATCCAATCGGGCACACGCAATAGTAACCACCATACCTATTAAAACAGGTGCCTCCATGTTGGCACAAGGAGATATTCATATTCGCCGTTTCACATTCATTGATGTCAATGTCACATGACCGACCAGTAAACCGCGTCGTACACATACAACGGTAACCCGTGAGTGTGTTAATACAAGTGGCATTGTTTGAACATGGATTATAGGAACATTCGTCTGCTTCATATTGGCTATTACAAGTGGGACCCAGCCATCCATCGGCGCATGTACATTTGAAAGAGCCCTGTGTATTGATGCATGTGCCGCCATTACTGCATGTATCTTGTTCGAGGCATTCATCCACATCATATGTACAATTTCGTCGTCCAGCGTAACCTAGAAAGGAAACAGTAAGATCACAGACGTAGCATTACTGCTACTAGTATAATACATATATGTGGCTGTGACGGGAGAAATGGGGTTTATAGGATATGTGTATAGTGTAGTTGCTGCTAATATATAGAGAATAGTAGGTCAGTGCCGTGAATGGGAAAAAATATCTGGCAAGGCTCAGGAAACGGGATGGGCGAGGCTGTGCCGAGCACATCCCGTTTCCGTGCCGCGCCAGATATTTTTTCCCATTCACGGCACTAACCTGCTATTCTATTTATCCCGTCAACACCTTCAAATGGCTGTAAAATGCAAAAATTGTATTGACTGGATATCAAAAATGTTTCACGGCACCGTGTTTCACGGCACATACGCACTGTGTTGACGGGATAAAACACACTCCTGTAGCCTGATGACGATCTATATTGCTTGCTAGAAGCATGAAGGTTGTTTCATTGATGGGATGGCGAACAGTGCAGATCCTGACACAGGCTGATCTGGATATTTACTAGTCGCAAGACCTATGAGACCAATTTCTCCAGTCACATCCACATGTCTTGATATGTTACTGTTAGTTTGCAAGAAAATCAAAATCTACTACTGCCGTTAACGTCATAACGTTTCTTTTCACAGTTATGTTATCTTATATAAAGAAAGGAGTTGACGGGTAATCTTGTGAAGTAAGTACATTGCATATGTTTTATATAAAAGTTCTATGTATATTGGGTATAAATGCAAAATACACTGTCAGGATATGCGTCTCCTAGATGTATTACCCATTCTGTATGACAATATGTTTGTTGGCTGTTAGAATTCCATCAGGAATTTGCATTAGGTATTGTCGGTAGTCACAGAGCATGTCCTTTTCTTACAGTATTGTCACGGTAGCCACATTGTCATGGGAACATAGGCTGTATACAATAATCTGAGATAGATATATGGGTTTATTATAGGAATGAATGGCCCTTTTGTGGAATTTTTCGGGGTATAAACTTGGAAAAGTCGCGGGAATACTGGACGAAGAAAATGTGTTTATTTTCCGTTTTCTTAAGAATTATTTTAACTGCGCCTCACGGTTACGAAAAGTAGTTCGGCGTGGGAGTTTACTGGTATATAAATTTTGGACAGAGACTTGATACGGACCATCAAATGTTAGGGAATTGTGTAAATATGTTTGTGCTGGAATTATTACATATTATGTTTCACGGGTCAATGTAATTACACTAGAAATTAAACGTCAATACAACAAGTTGTATAAAGTTGCATGTCATACCTGGTTTGCAGACCACCTTTCCAGCTGGATTGCATTCCTGTGTCGGTGTTAGGTCGGGGCAGATGTGCTGACATGCATTGCCTGAGTACCCATGGCCGCACCATATCAGCATTTCAAGACTTAGGCTAAATAAATACACGGCGGCAAAATTTGATACAGTATACAAGAAGGAGACTGGAACACATGTAAGCATATCGATGGTCTAGTAACATAAGGTCGTACCTGCTATGCTTTAGCATAGCAGTTACGACCTTCTGTTACTAGATCATCGATATTATCAGCAGAAATGTTCCATCGCAGATCATATATAAGAGTAAAGAATATTTTGGTTATCGCGTATTCTTTACTTGTATGCGTAAAGCAAAACTATAAAACCATATTAAAACCAGTGTGACTGGTTTAATGTAAACAGCATCATCTGTACGCGATTACTATTACTGCCTGTTACTATTTTAACGCGTATCATTATACAAATGTCCATATGTCGCATACTTTTAGTATTAACATATTATGGTATACAATATATAGTATGGTTCTAATATAGGAATGAATGGCCTTTTTGTGGCATTTATCGGGGTATAAACTTGGAAAAGTCGCGGGAATATTGGACGAAGGCCGGAAGGCCTCGTCCAGTATTCCCGCGACTTTTCCAAGTTTATATCCCCGATAAATTCAACAAAAATGCTATTCATTCCTTATAATTCCAGCATTTTAAATAAATTCATCAAGAAAATGTGTTTATTTTCCGTTTTCTTAAGAATTATTTTAACTGCGCCTCACGGTTACGGAAAGTAGTTCGGCGTGGGTGTTTACTGGGATATAAATTTTGGACAGAGACTTGCTACTGACCAATCAAATGTTAGGGAATTGTGTAAATATTTTTGTGCTGGAATTATATGGTAGTATTGTGCTCCATTGTAGTTCAGCGATGTCCACACAAATAAGCTTTCGGGATCGCCTGCCCAACAGATAAGACAAAGAATATGCTTTCAAATGTTAATGGATAGCGGTCGGCAACCACTCTAAAGGAGATAGTACAAGCGACTGGCGTGAATTAAAAATCACCCGTGATGTTACCTTTTAACGGAGCCTAACAATTCGTTCCCTCATTTTAACAATTCGTTCCCTCGAATTAATAATTCGTTCCCACGATATAACAATTCATTCCCTCGAATTAACAATGCGTTCCCTCGAACTAACAATTCGTTCCCATGATATAACGGGAACGAATTGTTATTTCGTGGGAACGAATTGTTATTTCGTGGAAACGAATTTTTAAATTGAGGGAACGAATTGTTATTTCGTGGGAACAAATTAATAAAAAAAATGAATTCTACGTCCCCTGCGTGACTCCGTACCTTTTGGATGTATATGTTTGTTTTATAACGAATGAGGAACGATCCTGGAACGAACGCCCTGCCGTGAATTGTATGTAGTTTCGTGCAGAGTTCCATACATCTCTGTGCTTGTATAACACAGACCATTGTACATGGCGCTGATAAATACACAGGAAATATACATAAATAATAGTTCTGTAACTGTAAATACAATACTCAAGTGTAGCATTAATAAGGTGGTATACAGTGGGGTCAGCGTGTAAGTGCACACACGAACGAACACGACAGGTTGGGACCAACCTGTCGTGTTCGTTCGTGTGTGCACTTACACGCTGACCCCACTGTAAGGTGAATTGACTGTAAAGTTGAATTGACATGTTTATGTAGAACATTAGGACGTTTGTTATGAATATTAGTATACTAGTTGCGTTCAGAGTCATAAATAGTGTAATGAATATAGGATATTGCATGAGTGGTGACATAATATGATATTTATTAAACGAGTTTACTGATTTCATAAGAAACACGGCTATGAATAGTTTCTTATGAAAGCAGTCAATGAGTTCAATAAATCTCATATTAAATCAACACACATGTTAGATTATATGTATTGCATAAACACAGTACAATATGTTGAAGCTGGCATGACCACCTTTTGTGGTATTGTACCAGCATCGTTTGCATATTTATTACACTAGTGAATTATGATTTTATTACACCGTAGTATTACACTGTGAAAGCGGATTCAGGAGGGGGCGGACCCGGCACCCACCCCCCACCCCCCAACGTTTTCAATCAAAAATCATGTCTAAACATACTGTGACAGTGCTTCAAAATGCGCCAGAATGCAGGAAATGCGATGTAGATTTCCAATTTTTTTTTGGGGGGGGGATGATTCCAAACAGCTGTCAACCCATGTATTAACGCTTTCAACCCTAAGGAACTTGAATGGACTGTGATATGCTAATGTTCCGACCAATCCAATGGTCACAAAATGATTTTCAAATTCGTCCATTTATGAAAAGGGGGTGTTTTTGTTCTAAGAAATATGAAATATTACTTGCAAAAAGTGCAGATCCTGATGAGACGGCTCGTTACGAGCCGGCCATCTGGATCTGCACTGTTTGCATAAACCGCTATAGCGGGCTTTCGGGTTCAAAGGGTTAAATGACAAACAAAAGGAAAATAAGTAGCAATTAACAAAAAGTATTTCATGGCAAGAGTATAATAATAGCAACCACAAACATACTTACTAGAATTGTGTTCGATGAAAAATACATTGTAGACTGATCAGTGTTACTGCTATTCGCGGCCCATAGAAGGTGACCGCCGCAGGCAAGCAACGTATCATTGATTTCACCGACCATCACAATCTGTTTTCCATCGCAGGCGTTATTCCTTAACCTTAAAATATTTAGCATTGTCATACAGATTATATACTATGTTGGTAGTTTCTGCATGTTGTATATTTTCGCATAATTTCAAAGACGAATGTATTGAAAATTTTGGGTACTCACCAGGCAATTCAATGTAGCGTGCGTATACATACATGTAATACAGCATCGAACTTCCCAGTTACAATGTGTATGACCACGTGGTTACAACAACAACAACAACAATGGCTGAACGTGTTGAAAGCGCGCCCACTCCAAAGTAAATATTATGGAATTTGTTGAAATACGGCGCAGCAAACGCGTCTTCATGAGTTACATTTTGGTGGTCCCGGGAGTTGGGCAAATACTTATGTCGTTTTTGCGAATAATCGATTTCCGTGTCTACTATCGATTCTTCGCAAAAACGTCTGGCATTACACTGGTATCCAATGTCATGAGCCTCATTTCTCCAGTCACAGGCGCAGACTTGATTGCGGGTAAATCGTTAGTTTAGGTAGCAACAATCAATTTATCCCGTCAACACAGTGCGTATGAGCCATGAAACATTTGTGATATCCTGTCGATACGACCTAATCACTGCGTATAAATATGTGCGGCTGTCATACTAGTCGATTCTCCGATTTTGAGGACGCGGCCGGTGTTATTTTTTTCATTGTAAAGCTATTTGTAGGTGTTGACGGGATAAATAGAATAGTAAAGTAGCGGACCCTCGCCCATCCCGTTTCCTAAGCCTTGCCTGATATTTTTTCCCATTCACGGCACTAACCTACAATTCTCTATGTTGGTGGACAACCTTTAAGTATAAACAGTGTATGTAACCCTCTGAACAATGATTTTTGTTTTAGTTCTGAGAGATATTGATACCTTAACTATTCTTATACAGCGCTATGAATTCAAACCACATCAACTTCAATTTAACCCTTTCACCCCTAAGTAACTGAATGGGCTGCGATATGTTCGTTTTGCAACCAATCCAATCATCGCAAAATGATTTTCAGACTATTACATTTATAAAAAGGGGGTATTTGTTGTTCTCAAAAATATGAAAATTACTTTCAAACAGTGCAGATCCTGATGAGACGGCTCGTTGCGAGCCGGCTCATCTGGATCTGCACTGTTTGCATAAACCGATATAGCGGGCTTTCGGGTTCAAAGGGTTAAGACAAAAACAGACACAGATATCTTATTACAATATGTGTTACGGGCGACTACATACAATGATGAAATAGTGGTCGTCGTTTATTGAACATGTCACTATGTTATCATTGTATGTGCAGAACAATACACGACCTTATATTGACACCAAATAAAAACAGTATAGGCGTTAGTTAATACCTGCCTATGCATATCATAATGGTTGTCGTACAGTTATTCTCATCGTCACAGCTTCGTCTCTCGTCCTTGTATGTGAGAATCCGGAACAGTATATGGAATCGATCAGTCTGTGACAAAATATAAGGCAGATTAATCACTAAGTAACTACATGTATATGTATATTCGCCAATCAAAACGAGCCTAGTGTATGCATGAATGTATGTTAGCGGCGGTACGTAATGCATTGTATTACAATTAATACTTATTATATAATAACTAGTACACGTTACAAGTGCACTTTGCACATGACATATTATAAACAACTTATATATATACTCGTATACTGCATGTTCCCACGAATTAACAATTCGTTCCCACGAAATAACAATTATTTTCCACGATATAACATTTCGTTCCCCCGAATTAACAATTCGTTCCCACGAAATGACAATTCGAATAATTCGTTCTCACGATATAACAATTCGTTCCCGTCGGAACGAAATGTTATTTCATGGGAACGAATTGTTAAATTGAGGGAACGAATTGTTAATTCGTGGGAACGAATTGTTCAATTGAGGGAACGAATTGTTAATTCGTGGGAACGAATTGTTCAATTGAGGGAACGAATTGTTAATTCGTTGGAACGAATTGTTAAATTGAGGGAACGAATTGTTATTTCGTGGGAATGAATTAATAAAAAAAAGAATTCTACGTCCCCTGCGGGGCTCCGTACTATGTTGCTTTCTTCGACATTACAATTATTGTGATATTATTAGTAAATACTAAACTCCATGAAATGCATGTAGTCTATAGTCTGTTTCACGAAAGCTGCCCAAATTTTACGCCCATATAAACAATTCGAAAACAATATTTTGTTCGATAATATTAAATTAAAGGAAAATTTAAGAATGAGCCTTCTTTTTATTTCGTGAAATTTTGTCAAATATTGGTTTTATTACAAAAAAATGATTTCTCTATGGGAATTTAACATGGGGGGAAAAGGTAGAGGAGTTGTGGGAGGAGTCAAAAAACGAAAATATTGGAAATTGACTCCGAAACCTAGCTAGATAGCTTGGATATGATCTAACTAAGAAAACAAAAGTTAAATTTTAAAAATCGGTCCAGTATTTCTAAAATTTCCCCATGTTGTGAAGATGTCTATGGGGATTTAACATGGGGAAATTTTGTTTTCGCAATAAAATCAATATTTGACCAAATTTCACGAAATAAAAAGAAAGCTCATTCTTAAATTTTCCTTTAATTTAATATTATGGAAAAAAAAATATGGTTTTTGAATTGTTTATATGGCCGTTAAATTTGGGCAGCTTTCTTGAAACAGACTATAGTTGTATCATTCGTCATCTTATTTAACCCTTAGACCGCTACTCACAACAATTGTCGTCTGCTGTTGCTTTTATATATTGCCTTATTTCTCTGAAGTGCTGTCAAAACATGTTGTAAATTATTCTAAAGTGCTGTTAAAGCATGTTTTTGATGATAAAAATGTAAAATAGACAATAAATAGCAGATGACAAAAAAAATAAGATAGCGGTCTAAGGATTAAGCTATCATGCGCAAGTGAAGTCATGGTAAAGCATAGTTTTGGTCCGCATGGCATGGATTATCTTGAATATGTGAGCATAAAGATCGGGCGCCATACCACACCATATTCTAAACAATAAACGAAACAATTCATATACGCCCGGCTATATATAAATAGTGTGTATTACACTGGACGCATATGAATTGTTTTAACAATGTTTTGAACAGAGTTTAGTTTATACACAAACAATACTTGACCATCAAAAACACGGTGACGGAGGACATGGTTTACATACCCGTTGTGTTTTATTCAGCAGTGTGATAGAACAAAACAATTCATATGCCCCCAGGTGTATACACAATATAATTTTGTGCACACACTTTTGCGCATATGAATTTATTTTACATTGTCTTCAAAGATGTTTCATGTATCAACAGACAATACACAACCACCTAGGACACGGTAAAATCACCCCAGACTGTCAGGATAGTACTGTACAGTGGCACCTCTCTAAACCGGACACCCTGGGGGTCCCCAGGGTGTCCGGCTTAGAGAGGTTTCACTGTAAATCGGGCATTCGATCATTCTGAGTCATCATAGCCGTGTCTCATGTGATCGTGACCAGACATTACCAAGAAACTTATCAAAAATAAGATCACACATGTTGTCTTGGTGTCCGGTTTAGAGAGGTTCCATTTTACATACCTGTTGAGTTTCATTCAACTGTGGGATAGACGGAGGCATCACGTTCATCCCAGATAGACCCGGCGACGTGTCTAACGTGCCATCCTTGGATTGTTCGGCTAAACCAAGGGCAAATTTCAACCCGTCTATTGTCGAATTATCGCATGACCCGGTAAAAAGAATTCTACAATAAATGGTGCATATTCAAGGTGCATGATCACGTGGTTACAACAACAACAATGGTTGAACGTGTTGAAAGCGCGCCCACTCCAAAGTAAGTATTCTTTTATTAATATATATTTCTTTAATATGCAACGTACATGTATTTGTATGACATATGGTGCAGCAATCTCGTCTTCATGAGCTGAATTTGGTGGTCCCGGGAGTTCGGCACATATTTATGTCGTTTTTTTGCGAAGAATCGATTTCCGTGTCTACCGACACGGAAATCGATTCTTCGCAAAAACAACAGGAGTTTGGGCCAAAGTACCGAGACCTCCAAATGCAGATAAACAAGACGCGTTTGATACGCCATGTTTAATCAAAATCCGTCACACAATAAGGACACAATAAAATAAAACGTACTTCTGGACTTCTGGATGTGATCATACAGCTTGATACTGTCAGATGAGTATCCATGTCTTGTCATGAGCTATAGGCGCAAAAAGTGCAATGTAATATATGAGGATACAATTGAGCTTTACGATAATATCGATGGTCTAGTAACATAAGGTCGTAACTGCTATGCTAAAGCATAGCACCTACGACCTTATGTTACTAGACCATCGATATGTTGTTGTGACTGACGAAATAAGGCTTATTAGATTTGTGACCAGTCTAGCTCGAGATCTAATGTCACACTCCGGTAGCCTACTAACGAACTAGTTTGCTTGCTAGAAGCATGACGGGTGTGTTGCAATATCCATAGGCCACATTTCTCCATCACAGCCACAAATAAAGCACAAACTCGCGTACATTGGGTTCCTTTTTACGCAATATGAATATATATTACCCACTTGATGTGACGTCAATAATACTGACGACGACTTGAGATGTGTCCGCTGGACAATGACACATGGCTAAATATTGTTGAAGCCGTCTTCTTATAGACAGGTTTGACTCTTGTAACCCTGATTGCAGCGGCAGCAGCAACGTCTCTGAATATATACAGTTAACATTTTATATTGTAAAAGGTATGTTAATACAAATTTGAAACCACATGGCATTATCACGCCATTGACTTTCTTACATATCTAGTTGTTGCCAATACAATTTCAAGACGATATTTTCCATTATTATTATTGTATTATCATGCTCAATGTTTAAGGTCCTCACGTTCTAAAGAAACACTAACACATAAGGAATATGCAATGTATGCAATGAACGCAATAAACGTGTCACAGATGCCACCAAGACATGATCGTCACAGACAAACACAACTACAGACTTCAGAATACTACTTGGGTGTGTTCATTAACATGTTCACCCCTAAGTAACTGGAATGGATTTTGATATGTTAATTTTGCAACCATTCCAACCGTCACAAAATGGCTTGAAGACTAGTTATTTTCTGAAAATGCGTATTGTTTGCTCTCAAAAATATGAAAATTTCTTTCAAAAAGTGCAGATCTTGACGAGCCGGCTCATCTGGATCTATACTGTTTCCATAAACCGCTATAGCGGGATTTCGGGTTCAAAGGGTTAAATTTACAAATATTATTTTGCATACATAATTCTATATGTATGTGACATGTTCTGACAATAGAACACCAACCTCTATGTCCACACGTGGATCTGACGAGCGATGTTCCGTTCTGGCTACACGTGTTTATGACGTCATTTGTACACTGTTGTTGGCAGCCATGTCCGGAGTAGCCATTCTGACACCACACTTTCAGCTCGATGTCGAGGCTGAATAATCAAAGTACTGAAAGAACTGAAACTGTATCGCCAGAAACAAAAAGTATGAACGTGTGCCTGCTCCACACTGACGATGCCCCCATTGGCAGTCTTTATGACAATCTTGCTCTTATGTGGTGTGCATTAATTACACCCGTTGGATACATACACATTATATACCAAATTGGAGCATAGAGACATACCTTAAATTTGATACATTTACAAACAAAATATGTAGTTTTAACCGTTTATAAAAGTTCCGTTGTTTTACCCCATAATAAGGACACGAATTCCGGCGAATAAACCTGTCCGCAAAAATGGCAACCGACAGCCCAATACTAAAAATAGAGAAATAAAATGGCGATACCTAAAAATAGTAACATACATCGGACGCGGACATAACTGTATCTCTGACGATACAGTAATACTAATACATTCAGTGGGATCTCTCTAAACAGACACACTGCGCAACCGCAGTGTGTCTGTTTAGAGAGATCCCACTGCAACAAGGGCATCGTTATCATTAAGCTAATCACCTCGCTGGCAGCCTTGATAATAAGAAAGAACAGATTTAACGCATTTACCTTACAAACAAGGTGAACATACGTCCTCAGTGATATTGACTTTGGGCGGTCGGACATGGGTCGTATGCAAAGCAAAGCACCATCCCTAGGCATTTTGACTAAATAGTATCATATCCGGTGAAGAGGCTTTGACAGCATAGCGAAACTCTTTAACCAAAAACATTGACCAAACACTTTAACCCGGACGCACGTACGTACGTACGGACGTTCGTACGCCAATGTGCCGACTATATCGCGCTGTCCGCAAGCGGGCGGAAGTGTTACTAATGTCCGCACGTACGTACGCCAGTACACACGTACATGGACTAACGCTATATCCCAGCTTGCCTATCGGCGAGGGGTTAATTAACACTTTCCATGCTGAACTAAACACTGTTGTTTTCATTTTGCTCATTAAAAGATGGTTTGATAGTACTTTAGAACCATTCCCAGTGGATTCACAGTGTGTCTGGTGGCCGTTTCACTAAACTTCATACGACTAAAATGTTCGTAAGTGCAAAATTATGATAGTCTGTAAATTTCGCATTAACACTGTTTTCATGTAAACAATTATTGGATTTACATTTACATATGCAGCATATGCTCAATAAATGTAAATCCATCAATTGAAATTTTCAGACTATTCTAAATTTGCACTTACGAACATTTTAGTCTTACGAAGTTTAGTGAAACTGCCCCCTGGTTTTCAGAGATTCCACTGCAATTAACTTTTACCTTGTTGAATTAAGTTGTGTCATCTGCTGCTTGTTTGTTATTTTACATAATTATTTCTCATTAAAACACGGTTTGACACACTTTAGAAGCATTTCAGATGGAACAGATTCTAAAGTGCAGTTAATCTATGTTTTGATTCACAAAGAAGACACAATATAAACCAAAAGCAGACGACAATGTTAGTTCCCATAATAACACGGATTACGTTAAGCCTTTGGAAGCATATTTTGCAATAGTATCGGTAGAGATAATGTACAGTGAAACACATTAAATTACCATACGACAACCGATATTCGTTTCCTCCCATTTAAGGTTTAATTTAGTACGTATTATGTACATTGCATCATGAATGCATCTAGGTCCCATCCATCTCATATTAAACGCCACTGACAAAATCAAGAATGTAATTAGTATTTCAATCAAATCAGCGACGTACGAAGTTCTCACAAACGTTTGCTTAAACTCACTGTAAGAAGTGTCGTATCGTACGGGTTATATAGTGAAACGCGGGGCTTGCAAACAGTGCAGATCCCGATTATCCGGCTCGTAGCGAGCCGTCTCATCAGGATCTGCACTTTTGCAAGTAATTTTCATATTTTTTAGAACAAAAACACCCCCTTTTCATAAATGAACTAATCTGACAATCATTGTGTAACGATCTGGGGCCCGTTTCACTAAACTTTGTAATACTAAAATGTTCGTAAGTACAACTTTAGGATCGTCTGTGAAATTCAATTGATGGATTTACATTTAGGCTGCATATGCAGCCTATGCTCAATAAATGTAAATCCAATAATTGTTTACAAGAAAACAGTGTTAATGAGAAATTTACAGACTATCATAATGTTGCACTTACGAACATTTTAGTCGTACGAAGTTTAGTGAAACGGCCCAGATTGGTCGGACAATTAGCATATCACAGTTTATCCCGTCAACACAGTGCGTATGTGCCGTGAAACACGGTGCCGTGAAACATTTTTGATATCCAGTCAATACTATTTTTGCATTTTACAGCCATTTTTAGGTGTTGACGGGATAAATAGAATAGTAGGTTAGTGCCGTGAATGGGAAAAAATATCTGGCGCGGCACGGAAACGGGATGTGCTCGGCAGAGCCTCGCCCATCCCGTTTCCTGAGCCTTGCCAGATATTTTTTCCCATTCACGGCACCAACCTACTATTCTCTATAAATCCAGTGACTTAGGGTTGAAAGGTTTAACATGGTGCTGTTATACAATAGCACGTAATAAGGTGCGTCATATAATGTAATACCTCGTCATATGCCTTAGATGAACCACGTGACCGGAGGCCTGCATGTAGCTGCGGTCGGGAGAAACCACCAGTCTCTGGGAGAACGTGTCGATCATGTCGGTCGAGTTGCCGTCGTCTCCGTCATATACGTAGCTGTGTAACTCCATTCCATCCTGTAAGAGGTATGTCCCTGTGGCTGGAGAAATGGGGCTTATGAAATATGTGACCAGTGTAGCTCCTGATCAGATAGCACCTTCATGTAGCCTGATAACGATCTGTATTGCTTGTTAGAAGCAGAACGGGTGTTTCATTGATGGAATGGCGAACAGTGTATATCCTGATCAGACTGGTAGCAAAACACATACGCCTCATTTCACCAGCCACATAATATAATGTCTAGAACATATGCTATAATGTAGCTAATCGCATGTGGAAACGCCAGGACAACGGACTCCATATATCAATATATGACACAAAACTGTAAAATATATCAGTTTTCTGGACCGGCTTGTGCCAGTGTTTTAGCAACACGAATCAGTAGTGTCTATCGAGGCGATAGACAATACTGATTGTTGTTGTTAAAACACTGGCACAAACCGGTCCAGAAAACAGATATATTTTACAGTTATGAAAAATTCGCGCAGTGTGTTACTTAAACAAGGCCAACCACACAACACATACCATATACATGTATACCCACTACTGTACTCTGTATTTAATTATCAAATGTAAGCAGTTACCTGGGTGTATTGTCACTGGTGTCTACTCGCCTACCGATGGCAACCCAATGTACCATATAGTACACAGTACCAAGACAATATTCTCATATCGTATATTCATATATCAAATCACTCTTATGAAGCAAAAATTTTATTGAAGCCAAGTGAATCTTTCTATGACCTAATTCCTTAGGTACTAAATCATATGATTCGTCTCATAAGTATTGGTCTTTTGTTGTTACGGGCACCATAAATGTTTAAGAAAGCTACAGCGAACAGTGTAGACCCTGATTAGACTGCATCGATTGGTCTGGAGCTTCACTGGTCGTAATAACTTGCACAAAATATACCGTCTGCCAGTTGTTGACTGCTGTTGACGTTGATAATTTGGCGCTATTGCCATGGTGATACACGTAAGAATTCTCGTCTGCTGGTATTGTCTGCCATATCTGCAGCCGCGTTTCTGTTGAACTGCCATTCGATCCAATACTGTGTTGGGAAAATCATGTTTGCATTAAGAAATTTGGAGCAGCTGCTTCCAGTAAAATAGCAAACCTATTATTGCCTTTATTTTGGTAAAACTCAGATTTTCCTTTCGTTTTGACATGATTTACGAAACAGACTTGCTTGGAATCGAGAAATTTGATGATTTCAACAATTACAAATTAATATGCATTGCATGAAAATGTGAAACGGGACTAGCAAATAGTGACCATTGGTTGTTTAAGGTATTTGTACATTTCATGTGGCCCCATGTAAAGTATATGGAAGTATAATAAAGAAACTACCAAAACAACAGTATATTACACAAATAAACCATATAAGTGTGATAAATCAGTCTTAAAATAAAACTGCACATGCTAATTATGTAATGCAATCTGCAAATAAATGATAAGTTTTGATGTGTTGTAGCACATATGTATTTGTGGCTGTGACTGGAGAAATGGGGCTTATGGGTTTTGCGACCATTGTAGATCCATATCAGCCTGTGCATCCACACAGTCTGATCAGGATCTGCAATGTTCGCCATTCCATCAATGAAACACGCATCATGCTTCTAACACGCAATATAGATCGTTGCCAGGCTACAGGAGTTTGCTATTCGATCAGAAGCTACACAGGTCAAATATCACATTTACATCTCTACACAGCTTATTATTGAGACAAACCATGTGGTTTTGTAGCTAAGAAGACGTGCGATATTTCATGAAAAGAATTTACATTAACTGTAATATTTTCTGTATATGTCGTCGAATATTGACGAAATGTCCATAGCAAATGCTGAATTCTATTCCGCATTTGCTCTGAACATTTCATCAATGTTCGACATAATTTACGGAAATCATCATAAATTTTGTAAATATTTTTCATGAGATATCGCACAGGTACACAATTGCATGGCGTGTGTCATTTTATCTTACCCAGGCTCTACCTCTCTGTTGATGGAGAACGTGAAGTACGTATCACACGCGTCTCCGACAGTAGAACAGTTCGGAGACCGGGTATCATCACAACACTTCCTGGAGGCATTGGTAACCGGACCGCTGTACGCTATGCCGGTTGGGTTGTCAAACTGCAGTATTGTGACTTGCACGTTCACGTGACCTCCATCGATGGCCTGTTAACGTAACGGTGCATTAAAACCAAGCGTCACGATCATCATTGGCGTCATAATTGGCACTGTGTACCAATTTGTCACGGTACCTAACTTAAGGACACTGATCATCGCTTGATTTAAAGATAATTGCTTCATAATTCCAGCACAAACATATATACACGATTCCCTAACATTTTATTGGTCCGTAGCAAGTCTCTGTCCAAAATTTATATCCCAGTAAACTCCCATGCCGAACTACTTTCCGTAACCGTCAGGCGCATTTAAAATAATTCTTATGAAAACGGAAAATAAACACATTTTCTTGATGAATTTATTTCAAATGCTGGAATTATAAGGAATGAATGGCATATTTGTGGAATTTATCGGGGATATAAACTTGGAAAAGTCGCGGGAATACTGGACGAGGCCTTCCGGCCTTTGTCCAGTATTCCCGCGACTTTTCCAAGTTTATACCCCGATAAATTCCACAAAAAGGCCATTCATTCCTATAGTAAATGTGATGGAATATATGTACAACATACTGTATCATATATGGCACATGTAATTGTCAACTCGGCCATCTTTGTGTATTCCAGCCATCAGCCAGTTTCACCTCTTCTTGCGTTTGACAAAGAACTGACAGTTTAAAGTAGAACATATGACATAGTGTAGCTAATTTCTACATAGAAACAACAGGATAACTATATTATATTACACCAAGCTGTAAAATATGTAAGTTTTCTGGACAGTTAAGGGCCTGTTTTTTAACCGCACAAATCATCATTTCAAATAGCCTCATACACAGAAATAGCACAGTGTATCACATTTACCTGGTTAACCACACAACGTATACCATATACCCACTACTGTAATATATTAGTTGACACTAGCACAATAGTGCAGTGGAGCTTCATACAGGGAGAGTATAGCTGGCCCATGTGTATTTGCATATAGCACAGTACAATATCTAGGAAAAGTGTACACATCAGCCATAGCTTGTTTACATTTTGAAAATATTGTACACCAATATCTGACTTGAAGAACATCATGGTGTAATAAAATTGATTGGAGTCCGTTGCTTTTCTATGTATGATTATTATATCATTGTCAGTT